>MU160427.1:64638-83459 GCA_015888305.1 Antheraea pernyi | reverse complement strand
GTGGGCAATAGCTATATGGTTTACCCTATTCTCTGGTAGATTGCAGACCTCATAAATAGTAATTTAGGTTTTTTATTCGCCTTCGGCCGCAGTGGTATATTCGAAATGCTTGAACAGATTTTCACGGGACTTTCACTAGCAGATAACTAACTAATGAGCTATTTTATTTTAAGCTAGCAGGCTGGGCAGACGTTGTCCCGCTTTGATAATAAAAAGAAAACCTTGACAAATTATACCTAAACCTTCCCCATGAACTGTTCTACTTACGGGTCAAAACGGCATGAAAATCCGTTCTGTAGTTTTTGACTTTATCGCGAACAGATAAACAGACAGACCAGAGGACTTTGTTTTACACTATGTAGTGATAAACTGTTACCTGTGCATTCGTTCGTGTGAAATTGATCAAAAATAATTTGTTTACTATAAACAAGCGCGTGAGATGTGCTCTATACTGGACTCCAAAAATTAATGTATGTAATTTGAATTATATTATCATTTTGGTCAATTTGGCGGCCATTTTGTTTTATTTTCCGCGTTTGCATCTACATAACTCAGTGATTATAGCAACGCATAAGAATAACACAATTATATCGACAATAGGTACAACAAGGACAATAGGGGACGATATATTATATCTATATAATATACAATTGAACACATATCGTTCGATAATGTAGAGTTCAAAATTTGCATTACTTTCTTATATAGTGCTAGTGAGCACTGAGGGTGGTATATAATAGGTTAAATTTCCAGGTATGTTGCTGATGATAAATCCCATCCCATTCGATATACTATTCGTATGCACATATCTAATGTACACGTTACAGTAGATGGCGTGCATGTCGTAGTTACAAATGTTTTTGAAAAAGAATTTCTGTAATGTACACACCTACTTACAATTTTACATTTCTTTAATACATTAAAAAAACGCGTGCGGAGCCGCGGGAGACAGCTAGTGTATATATATATAAAATAATAACTGCCTACAAACATTATTATAATCCTATTGAAGGGTTTATCTAACCAGGTGTTGTATAGTATTGTCGTCGAGAAATTCAGTGTCCAGTTTTTTTATGATAATAAAAAAAACTGATATAAATGTGTCCGTTCTATTCAGTAAAGAAGATACATCGCGCTGATAACAACATTTCACTTTATAAGTTGTTCCTTATAACCCAGATCTAATGATAAATATTGTTTTTTAACACAAATATTGGTATCCCACAGTGACGGATGTTTGTGTCTTATTGGGAAATAATTGTGAAGATAACCTCATTAACGTCTCGGATAAAAGATTTATAGTGACATATTTAACGCATGCTTTATTATGGGTTATGTGGTTCAGGTATGGACTTATAGTTCGTAAGCTTGTTGATTTGCATTTATTTCAACTAATTATACATGTACTTGCTGAGATATAATAGCACTGTCAATGCACTGCAGATTGGGATAGGTATATTATAATGTGCTAATATGCCATTTAAATCACATAAACATTGCCGGTTGACTCATTCAATTCAAAGAAATATCTTAAGTTTCATAGCACAAGTATTTTTGAAGTAATACTTCTTTTGGCGCGTTAGGGGAAAATGATGAGAGTAAATTTTTACGATGCGCGTGCACTCCGTCACGAAAAACCGACACCCTGAAGTTATTACGATACGCGCACACACCGTCACGAAAAACCGACACCCTGAAGTTAGCTATAGTCAACATTTTGTTTCTTTGTAATAAAACTTTCAATGTACTTAATACCTTTTTTCTATTGTTAGTGTCGTTTTTTCTACAAACGTAGAATAAGGCGAAAGATAAAAATTTTGAAAACATTTTTATCTTGTTACGCCAATGAAGTATAACTTCTAACGCGTGTACATAAGTACACCCCCACTTTTTTTTTTTAAGAAAAAACATTTTTAGGAGCCTTGAGCGGTATTTCTTTCTAGGAGATACATTTATAATTTTGTGTCATGACATGCTAGTGAGCGTGACCTACGGTATTACGCTTGCGCGGTTTGCCTTAAAGTAGCGAAACGTAGTATAGCAGCCTCTGTATATCTTATATTTCTATTTTGTATTGTGATTGCGTAGGTGATCATATGTTTGTTGAATCAATAAACTGCACATGTAAGCAGCCACGGAAGGGATGGTAGCTGTGTTGATAGCGTGTGGATGGACGTAGTTTCAGATCCTAGCTCCGGAGCTCCGGATCCTGAGTTGGAGCTTTCGGTGAAGAAAACATTGTGATGAACTCATAGCGAATTATGGTAGGTTTCTCTAAGTCCTCCTGGCTAACTACCACCCTCGAATTAAAATCTATCGCCATCCACCTGCACTTGAGAGCTAGTCCTCTCTAAGCTTAGCGTGCTTACCATCAGATGAGATTAAAGTGAAACGGTAAAACTTTTTTTTTTATATCATAGGAGGCAAACGAAAAGGTAAGTGATCACCACCGTCCATAGACACTAGCAACACCAAGGGAGTCGCAAGTGCGTTGCCACCCTGTATTTGGAGGAGGAGTGTGGAAGGAGGGAGGGTGAGGGGAGGTGGGTCTCCGGCGCTCTCACTGACCGAACGAAACGCAACAATGCAAGCACTGATACTTCACGTTGGTTTTCTGCCAGAGGGTGGTACTACTCCGGCCGAGCCGACCCATTTATGCTGAAACCAGTAATAGCTTCAGCGTGGCTCTGCCACTATAAGCGTGGCTCTACGACCATATACGGTGTTATAACAAAAAAGTTAAATACGTATTGAATACTTGCTTTTAAAAGGTTTCGAATTAAATGCACCGCGATCGCTGAGTGTTCGCCATCTTGCTCTCTTGTCTCGCTTTGGTTACGTTAGGTTAGACTTGCGAAAAAGGGTGACACGAACTTACCACGGGCGAGCGCGGTCCATATAATGCAAAACCTTTTTAAAGGAAGTATTTAACTTTTTTGTAATAACACCAATAAAGTATAAAAAGTCGTTTTACCGTATTAGGTACTTATTTAGTAACAGTTGACTCACCTTGGACAGACAAAACTTCAAAATAATGAGAATACAATAAATACAAATTTTATAATACTTTAAATCCGTCACTTTAAATGCTACCATACATGCAGTAGCGAGACGCCACGCAGTGATACGCCCGACTACAAACAATAAAACACCAGAATAGCGCGATTAACATAATAAACATTTTATTACGTTTAGCACAATGGCACCACTTATTTATAGTAATACACGCTGTAAATATATCGATAGTAAAATTATTATTACAAATTTATCATTGTCATTTAAATAATCTTAGACAGATAGTACAGATAAAAAAGTATTTAAATTAGAGTAATAACAATAAAATTCTATTGGTCGTAGACATTTCTTTGAATCGAACTGATATTATTAATGATGTCGTGCTTTATATGGTAAATAAAATTATCCATCTGTTATATTCGGTTTGATGAAGCGTTTTAGAATCTTCTAATATTTTGAATTTTATGTCTTACTTCTAAACAATGAAAGACTTAATTTAAAAGTAAGGCAAATAATGATTATTATTTATTTCTTTTTCATTTCTTTTATTTTTCGACATGACTATACCCACTATACCTTGACGGACCTTTTACAGCTTCATCAGCTTTTCAGGCAAGTGCTTAAGGCATTCAGCTATATGGCAACAAGCTCAAAGAAGTACAAGCGCGCCCCGGTTTGGTCTGTTTTCTTGCATCCAATATTAGTAGAGCGCGATGAAAGAAGTTAATTGAAATATTTCATATCTATATTTTAGTTTATAAGTTATACTAAATAAAGAGATATAAGAGATATTTATGCATATATGTATATATGTATGAATAGTTAGCTTAGATTAGGCTTGCTCAGATAGGTCGCGAATTGCATGTATCAGGCAACAGCCAAAGCCGAGGTGTGACGTGCACCCTTGAGCTAGTTGTCAAAATAAAATCGGCTGAGTGCCTTAAGCACTCGCCTTAGTAGTCCGGTGAAGCTGTTAAGACCTTGCTTGGTCAATAGCGTAGTCAGTTCGAAAATAAAAAAAATATTAAAATACGTACGATATTTATGCCGGCCGTCAAGACAACGACGACCGGCGGAGGATGGGTTGTCTCTCAGTGATCGCCGTAGTTTTTGGATTGTATTATGCTTACTATTAGGCATAGTGCAGTCACTTTGCCGTACTACAATATAAAAGTACTTATTTAGAGAACAAAGTTTAACATTCATGCTACATGCTGATATCAAAATAACAGCCAAAAGAGACCAATTTCAGTTCTCGTTGGCTTTAGTGAAAACTCGGTATTTTAAATGTAGATACGAAAACCATTTTATTCAATGGTTATGACGTTGGTGTTCAACTAGCCGTAGAGTTGTGGCGTTTCATTGAATACGCTGCAGACGGTTTAATTGACGTATATATCTCAAAGCGACCACGAATAAAATATCTAAACATAAGTAATCTCTCTTTATTTTTATTGAGGGTTCTTTCATCTATAAAGCAAATAAATGATTAACAAAAGAATAACAAAAAGATGAATAAAAAAATAGAAATGTGAAATCACTTTCTTGCCCTTATACCGACGTCCACTAAATTGTAGATGTAAACATTTCCGTAATAAGTTTTTTAAAGACAATTTCTAGAGTACGTATAAAGTCCTCTAAATGTCTAGTTAATCTGGTATAAGAAAGGCTCTATAAAGTGGGTAATGAATGATTATCGATACTAAAAAAAGTCCATACTCTGAGGAGTAAATAGAGGGTACAAGTAAATCGTTATAGGGTAATTATTATAAGATATAAGTAAATAGTTCTTGTTTCATAGCACATTCATATTTAAAGTTACACAAAGATAGTATTTTAAATTGGATTGTATATACCAATTAACATTATATTTCTTCAATAATTCTGTCACTTCAAAGTTAGTAGGTAGTAGTTTAGTTTAGTAGTAACAAAATTATATTTATTTATTATTAGGTCCAAGAATCAAGATAATTAGGGATATTTGTATAAGCTTTTCCTGTTACAAAAATATAATATTGATAGAATTAAAAAAATAGTGTGTGTGTACTTATGTACACGCGTTAGAAGTTATACTTCTTTGGCGTAACAAGATAAAAATCTTTTCAAGAATTTTATCTTTCGCCTTATTCTACGTTTCTAGAAACAACGACATTAACAATAGAAAAAATGTATTTAATTAACAACATGTTGACTATAGCTAACTTCAAGGTATCGGTTTTTCGTGACGGTGTTCACGCGCATCGTAAAAATTTACTCTCATCATTTTTCCCTAACGCGCCAAAAGAAGTAGAACTTCAAAAATATTCATTTGTAAACTCTAGTGTCATACTACACTACAATTAATGAGTAAGTATAATTCACTCGATAAATTTTATATTATAATGCACACAATTTAGATATTGATTTACTATTCATAAAAAATGTAACCTTTGTCAACGCATAAAAATGAACCCGGATAGTCACACTTATTAGCTGGTAAAATAGCGTGTATTATCAGACACAACGCCCGTGCCTAATCATTAAAAAAATAACCCACTCAAAGGGGATAATATACCCCACAAATCATAATACGAACTGGTTTCGATTCGTGCACATGAATATCTATCGAGTGGCTGTCGCACCTTTTGCTACTAATTTTACTGTTAACACAATACCGAACCCTAAAATCATGAATGAACATGAGCGTGGCATTAACCGTATAAAGCGGTAAGGGTGACAGAATGACCCAACAAATGCTGTTAAAAGTGTCGCCCCTATGGGTAGCAGACTGTCTAGTATCTATATAAATTTTATATAAATATTTTGCTCATATATAACTTTTATATAAATATATGGCTCATAAAAACATCCAAGCTACAAAGACATAAGCGAACTCAATAAAGCGTAAACTGTTTTTTTGTTGTTGTAAAAACGATATAATTATGGAAATTCTATATCCATACATATCATAAGAATGTAAATCTAATGTGTCTGTACTTTTTAGATTTTTGTCAAAAAAATTGTTGCAGGTATCTTGGAATAAATTTATGTAATTAAAAAAAGTGATGGGTTCACGATAAAACCTGATAAATCGAAAATCATAAAGTAGTCCGGTGAAGCTGTTAAGACCTTGCATGGTCAATAGCGTAGTCAGTTCGGAAATAAAAAGAAAATCATAAAACATATACTCGAGTAATATGTAGTCTTAGTTTCATTCAAATTGGTTCACTTTATCATAAGTTTAGTAATAGTTTAGTAATTTTAATGACGACGCTTCTTAAGTACGAGAGAAAAGTAGATAAGTAAGTGGAGTTGTTACATTCAAATTTATTAGTCATTGTTCTTTTTTTACATTAGTTGCCACGCGGACTGAATCGCGGGCACGTCTAGTGAAAATATATAATTCAAATTCTTAGACAATATAGGTACAACGGGTAGGTGTTACAAGTTAATTATCGCTTTTGTAATAAAATATTCACAGAAGAAACACCGTGATAAGATGATTGGTGGTGGTCGGTAATTTATGTACTCTTCTATCTACATCTTAATGGGATGGAGCTTTAGAAATAAAACCTTTTTTACACCAAAACATAACCAAACCTATATTCATAACTCCATAACACCAAGAAAGTGACGTGGCGGCTGTACCTGCATTTCTTTTTTATGAAGTTATTTAAAACTATGTATTTTTTAAATAATATAATATCAAAATAAAAAATAACAGTGAGAGATTTCGACAGATGCAACACGCACTCTTCATAGCCCTCGAACGTGTGTCGCAAAAAACATTAAGGCCAGGGACCACCAACAGCAATAAACCTGCAAAATCCCAGTTAATCCCTGACACTATATATTATGATCGTTGGATTTGTGAAGGACATCACTAATGCTGAACATGTGGCGAAGATGACTCGGATGCGTTTCTGAGGGAGATAGTCATATTTGTACGTACATTTGTAAGCTTTTGGTTTTAAATACAAATTTTGTAATTAATATACTTATGAAATATAAATATCAAAATGGCGAAAAATGCATAGGATATTTTGTGTGTAAATACTTATAGTGCCAAATTAGTGCAATATACTTGGGAATTTGTTTTAAAATTTCTATTTATCTAATTCATTGCCGTGTCGTGTGTGTAAGTGTTTTTATTGTAGATTTATAGGTATAATAACTCCGATAGAATATTTAAAATTACGGGGTATTTTTGTAAAATTTGTTGCTATTAATCCTCTTTCAAACTTTCTCTACTACAAAAAGGTCTCAGTGCTTCCTTTGTTTTAACGTATAAATTGAATTAAAGTTTCAGTTCCGCGCGTGGTCGAACGTTCGCGAACACACTCTTATTTTTTAGGCAATGCAATCGAAAACCATGGATTTAAAGTTTCGATAGCGGAGAGATTCGAAATTTTACTTTAACACTGAACTCCCTAATTTCTACCCTGAAATGAATTTCTATTCTATAATCTCTATTTGCTATATTTACTACCGTAACTTTAATGAATGCTGTGTTTATAACGCTTTCACGCCTTAATTACTAAGCCAGTCATTGTGAAAATTTGTGTACACGTTGTTAGGAGTCGAAAAAAAGACACAAGAAGAAATATTTCATACAGAAATAAATGCTGTTCTTGAGGGAGAAAAATATATCTTTTACTAGATCAACGTATGCAAATTCGGGAGAAAAAGTAGTACATAGTTTTTTTACGGCGTTTTTCAATTTAAAGCCATAAGATAAACAACTTACAGGCTAGAAGAAATCAATGTCAATGACGCTTTTAAGTAACTTAAATATATATGCATATACATAGATATATTAACAGCATCTATTACATTACGAGTAATTACAATAGAAACGAATAAAATTACATTCGAAATCGTATTGTTTGAACAAACCCTTTTGAGCTTGAAATTTATGCACCCTCGTTGAATTCTGCGCAGCATCAGTTCCAACCTAAGTGTAGGTTACATGCCCCATTTGAAAACTTCCTGTTGATATTTCAACATAAAAGATTATATACCGCATCGGTGTAAAATAATAGTATTTTTCTTTTGTATTTATTTTTTCGATCCCTTACTATTCACCCTTCTGTTTTCATATTGTTCTGCTGGTTGAACTGTTGTGTGTGGTTAGTTATTTTTGCGGTTGTATTTTTTTATTCTAATCTAAACGTTATCAAAGACTTCTGTTTTACTGTTTTTTCATACATTACCATCTTGTTAAAGCTACTTTTCAGGTAAACGGATGACAATATTATTTTAAGAAATATTAACTTATATGAACGTTTTTGATAAAATGGTTATGTTTATTTGAAGTATTTATCCTTAACTTTAAATATAGAGTTATCCTATTTATTTATATAAACATGATAAGGAAACATCTTCAAATGTTAATGAATTTACTTAAAAGAATCGTAAACTGATATCTGCATGAATGCAATGTATCACCGGAGGTCCACCTCCCTTCCCCTTCCCCCTTCCCTTACTCCCCCTCGCCCGCAAGACAGGTTGGCAACGCACTTGCGACTCCCCTGGAGCTGCAAGTGTCTATGGACGGTGGTGATCACTTAACATCAGGTGACCCACGTGTCTGTTTGCCTCCTATGATATAAAAAAAGAAAAAACAGAGAAGTATTATTTCCAATTTTTATTTTAGATGTATTTATTTGGACGACTAACAGCCATAATATACAATAATAAATGATTACAATAAATACATGAAAACGTTTACTAATCCTTGTCACCAAATAATAAAATACAATCACTGGCATTGGTTGTTAAGTGGACTTAAAAATAATAAAACGCAAAAATATTAGTACTATTATTATTTGCAACCGCCATCATTGAGGAACTTCCTATTTAAAAACGTTGTCGCCTTTGTTACGGTAGTATTAAAGAGGTCAAAATTACCAACCTCGTTCATACCATCAAAGGAGTGACTATCTCGTCATTAATATGATTTTTTCCAGTAATTAGAGGTAACGGTGAGCAGCGATAGAGTGCCGTTTTTATTTACTAAATGCTTGATCGGTACAGTAATACATAACTTCGATAGAACTGAACTGAAATGATACGCAAAGCATATTCAAAAATTGTTAATCCTATACCAATATAATTTATACGAATTATATTTTATCGAATAACGCTCCAATATACATGAAATATTCAAATATACTACTAGTTACATTAAGTTGTATCTAAATGTACATATAACTAATCATCGTATTACTTATTGCATGTGATACACTCGCATGCAATTTACGGACGACTCAAAGCGGCTCTGGCAATGTTTAACTGAGTATTGTAATACGGCGTGCCAAGTATGGAAACCTAACTAATTTTTACAAATAATTTATATCAATTACTTTAAAAGAAGAAAAAAAACAGTTATTTTAAATTAGTGGTTAACTTAAAATATAAATAAAAGTCATTATATGCGTCTGAGTGCTGGACTACGAAAGAGACGGATGAGCGAAATCTGCATGTGGCAGAGATGCGAATGTTAAGGTTGATGTGTGATGTAATGGATAAGATTATTTTTTTTATTGTGGCACGGCAAAGTTATAGTACTATGCCTGATGGTAAGCACAGTATAATCCAAAAACAATGGTGACCATCGAGTGACACACTATCCATTGCCGGTCGCCGCTGTCGTGCCGGCCTGCGAAAAGCTGGATATGCACAGGCTGATCCCGAAACGCGACCTGCAGAAGCGAATAACTATGACGGGCTTTTTCACCATATACATGGTGGTTGCGATCCAGTCCGGCTGTAATACCCTTCCACCCCGCTTTCGCCATTGCCTCATTCGTTATTCAGCAGGGTGCGCCACGTGCAGGTGAGGTTGGCTTGGGTCTCTCAAATCTAATGATGTTATTCGACACCCCTTACACCCAAAAGATTAAGAATGAGTATATCGTAGGAAGTTTGATAATAGTACCAATAACAGAGAAGTTGGGGAGTAATAGGTTAGCATGGTATGGTATAGAAAACTATGTAACGAGAAAAGTTTTAAGTATTATTGTGGATGGATATATGAGTAGAGGAAGACCGAAAGTATACTGAACAGTTAATTTCTTGGGGGTTGAGTAATATACATCTGTAATAAAACAATAGCCACGATATGGTTATATTAGAGATATCTGACAAGAAATACTTCATCGATGGGGCTTTAAAATTTAGATGGTTTTTGAAATTTTTGTATTAATTTATACCCTCATCATGCAGAGTACAGATACTAGAACAAGTTCGTTGAGAGTTGATATTATAAGTGTGTACACTGCATAATATATATAGGCTAATTTTTTATAAGCATATGTCGTTTTCAAAACGGAGTATTCAATAGCTACTAATGGGATATATATTTTATAAAAGTAGGTGATAGAACCACGATGTAGGTAGCAGAGCCACGCTGAAGCTATTGCTGGTGTCAGCATGAATGGGTGGGCTCACTCGGGGTCGTACCACCCTCTCACAGAAAACCGATGTGAAGTAATAGTGCTTGCATTGTTACTTTTCGTTCGGTCAGTGATAGTGCCGGAGGCCCACCTCTCCCTCTCCCCCTTCACCCCAAAGACATACTGGCAACGCACTTACGACTCCTCAGGTGTTGTTAGTGTCTATCAACGGTGGTGATAAACTGACGTTAGGTGACCCATCTGTTCGTTTGCCTCCTATGACATAAATATACATGTATATATATACAGGCTGATGTTATAACAAAACTGATTCCAAGCCTTTTATTTTCAAATGAAAAAAAAAAAAAAAAAAAGGGTGTCTCAAATCTAATGATGTTATTCGACACCCCTTACACCCCAAAAGATTAAGAATGAGTATATAATAGGAAGTTTGATAATAGCACCAATAACAGAGAAATTGGGGAGTAATAGGTTAGCATGGTATGGTATAGAAAACTATGTAACGAGAAAAGTTTTAAGTATTATTGTGGATGGATATATGAGTAGAGGAAGACCGAAAAGGTATAGATGGACTGTGTGAGACATGATATGTGTGTAAAAGGTGTGAATACTGAGATGACATCTTGATAGGTGAGAGTGGAAAAGGAGAACACTTTGTGCCGACCCTACTTAGGTGGGATAAGGGTATGAAGATGATGACGAGGGTAATGCGTTTTATTTGCAGTCTTCTCGGTAAAAAATGGAAGCCTTTCATTGGTATAATGAACAGTTAATTTCTTGGGGGTTGAGTAATATACATTTGTAATAAAACAATAGCCACGATATGGTTATATTAGAGATATCTGACAAGAAATACTTCATCGATGGGGCTTTAAAATTTAGATGGTTTTTGAAATTTTTGTATTAATTTATACCCTCATCATGCAGAGTACAGATACTAGAACAAGTTCATTGAGAGTTGATATTATAAGTGTGTACACTGCATAATATATATAGGCTAATTTTTTATAAGCATATGTCGTTTTCAAAACGGAGTATTCAATAGCTACTAATGGGATATATATTTTATAAAAGTAGGTGATAGAACCACGATGTAGGTAGCAGAGCCACGCTGAAGCTATTGCTGGTGTCAGCATGAATGGGTGGGCTCACTCGGGGTCGTACCACCCTCTCACAGAAAACCGATGTGAAGTAATAGTGCTTGCATTGTTACTTTTCGTTCGGTCAGTGATAGTGCCGGAGGCCCACCTCTCCCTCTCCCCCTTCACCCCAAAGACATACTGGCAACGCACTTACGACTCCTCAGGTGTTGTTAGTGTCTATCAACGGTGGTGATAAACTGACGTTAGGTGACCCATCTGTTCGTTTGCCTCCTATGACATAAATATACATGTATATATATACAGGCTGATGTTATAACAAAACTGATTCCAAGCCTTTTCCATGGAAATATAACTTTCCCGAAACAGAACACTCGTCTCGTGTGTAAGTAATTGTTACACAATGATGTTCCATGAATCCCTGTTGTGCAAGACGCATCCGCTTCCGAACCGTTGAAGCACTGCTTAACTCAGAGCACGAGTGGATCTCAGATCGGGAACAAACGATTATTATTCGTACTAAAATTAACTAAGTGTGAACACGGTAAATCTCTACTGCGTGCTACATATACTCTGTACTCAGTTTTAATTGTCGATTTTATCAGCCACAGACGATAAACTGTCTGATAACTCGACGTTTACTGTTCATATTTAGAATTATTCCATTTTTTGCATGTTAGGTAAGTTGTTTAGGAACAAAACGATATATGGCATTACAGATAAGTGACAAAGGTTTACAAAGAACTAATGTATAAGAAAAATAAACATTTATCAAGCAACTCGTCTGGATAAGATTATTAAATTTAATAAAATAACGTTCTCCTATTTTTGTGGACTATAAATTATACCGTTAAGGTTTTTTAAGATGACTAAACAATAATGAGAATACACAGTGTAAATTAATGGAATTATCCTACAAACTTACTACCTAAAAATTTGACTAGACTTTGCTGGATTTTTTTTGACTCTATAGTTTTGTGAGAGTAATGTTTTTTTGAACAGTGTCATCAAAAAGTAAAATTAATAGCCAAATATGTCTTCTATTTATATTGAGACGAGACGAACTTCTTAGCATTCCATGGATTCACAGTGCGGGTGCCGGGTCCATCGTGTGGCCGAGGGAGAAACTCAGAGCAGTTCCCAGGACTTGCGATCCAGGTGTAAGTTTGAGGAGGCCCCCTTTGAGATGCGCATCAACGCTCACCTTCACTGCTCGAGTTTCCCGCCCTACCTAGCCAAATTTGGTAGGAACCTGTTAGTGCAGCCTTTGATACTCGTTCTAAAATAGAACTTACTGCAGTTCTCGACAGGCCAAGGTCCTTCAGAAGGTTACAGAGAGATTTTGCTGGTATACCTCTCGCTCCTTTTCTACCGCGTATACATTAACCACATAGCCATTTATTTCTAATTCAGTACTAATAACTGTAAAGATTTTAGTAAAAACTTTTCTATAGATTAACAAAAAAATATTAATACGATAAAAATAAAGTCGGCTTAAATTTTTTATGCAGATTATATGTTTGTAGTTTCCTATCGGGCATAGCAGTAATTCGAACCTTGGGTAACCAATATTAAAGTTTATTATGATTTAAATATAATATGTATTAGAAAAGAATAAAGCGATCGACGCAAAAAAGAGCTTGGCGATACAACGACTATCTTCTAAGTAGGAAACTACATAAACTTCCTGGAACTATGATAAGGAAGAATCACTTGAAACGTGCTGACTTTGACACTTCCACTTGAAGTGTGCCATAACTTTAGCTCGTAAAAGCTTGAGAGTATGTCAAAAAAGTTTGAAGTGTTAACGCACTGGGGACCTTGAAAATTTGCGTTAACATCTGCTTTCGACTGTAACATCTGCCCTGTATGTTTTATGACCGAAAACATCTGATTTCTTTTATTTGCATAAAATATATTACATTAATCTTCATAAATAATTTTTGAAACGGAAAAGATACAGATTTTAAATCCCAAAACATACGTAATTTTTTTTGTCTCTAAATAATACTAGCGCAAAGTATGTTTGTTATATATTTTAGCAATTAATACACTGAAAATTATTCTATCTTCAACTAAAACTCTCATTAAAATCGTTTCAGCCATTTTGGAGATTATGCCCTATAAATAACGCACATTTCCACTCCATTTCTACATGTACATATGTTTCTTATAATTGAATCATAGGATGATACCCTTTAAAATCCAACTGGCTAACTAAAGCACGTTAGAAATCTCTCACTTAACCCTGAAATACATGATTTCTAAATTTTGACACAAAAAAATATATTGTATAATTCATTTTTTTAGGTAAAAGTACAGTAAAAAAAATTTGACAATCTAAATGTTAACTTAAAAAGTGAGGGAATTTATGGATATTATTTTTAATTTCCTTTATATATCTCGGGCTACTATTGCAAACTCTCAACAGTAAAACATCAACCATGGATAATACTTTATTTATAAGTTAGATACAGTGTTGTATTATTGAGACACTATGCATTTAAGGGTTAAGACACAGAGAAATGCTATTCCGTAAAGGACAATTATGATCTACATTATATATATTGGATAAGGATTTATACTATATCTATGGTATCGAAAATATTACAAGCACTTTTGAATAATATGTTAAAAATAGAAATAATTACTGTGCGGTTTGCTTAGGAGTTAGATATATTTAATCCCAGTCTGTAGGCATTTTTAGGTGGACAATTATATAATATATTACCTAGTATTATGTATCTTGTAAGGTTTAGCCGGCGTTTTGGATGTAAGTACTCAAAAACTTCTTCTTACGAGTTAGTTAAAATACATTAACTTTTCTCTGTGTTATATAAATCTATACTAATATTATAAAGAGGTAAAGTTTGTGAGTTTGTGACGTTGTGACGTTGTAGGGGGTTATCTCAGGAAGTAGATTTTGAAATTATTTTACCAATAGAAAGCCACGTTATTTGTGAATGTCATAGGCTATATATCATCACGCTAAGACCAATAGGAGCGGAAGAACAATGAAGAATGTTTTAAAATCGGGTTTTTTTTTTCTTTTGAGAGCTTCCGCCACGTGTTAGCCCAAAATAACTATTCCACGCGTACGAAGTCGTGGACAGAACCTATTAATTAATTATATTATTTATACTAATATTATAAAGAGGTAAAGTTTGTGAGGTTGTAGGAGGTAATAACTGGGGAGTCGGAGAAAAAATGGTCGAACGAAAACGTTTCTTACGAACGCTGTCTTAACGATGAGAGATATATGAGTGAGTTCTAGAAAAAAGTTGTAGCTTGATAATGCCTATTACCACCCAACGAAGTGGGCATGGGTCAGCTACTATATTATACATATAAACCTTACGGAAGAAATTCTCTAAACGAAAATGAAAACCGTATTATAATCTGTTGTGTAATTTAAAAGAATTAAGTTAATAAACAAACATTTGGGGTGTAAGGGGTGTCGAATAACATCATAAGACTTGAGACACCCAAGCCAACCTCACCTGCACGTGGTGCACCCTGCTGAATAACAACAGCGAAAGCGGGGTGGTATGGTTTTACAGCCTGACTGAGTCGCAACCACCATGTATATGGCGAAAAAGCCCATCATAGTGATTCGCTTCTGCGGGTCGCGTTTTGGGATTAGCCTGTGCATATCCAGCTTTTTGCAGACCGGTATGACAGCGGCGACCGGATAGTCACTCGGTGGTCGTCATTGTTTTTTGGATTGTACTATGTTTACCATCAGGCATAGTGCAGTCATTTTGCCGTGCTACTATAAAATAAAAAAATAAATAAAAAGACAGGAAAAGTGATTTAGTTATATAATATTTATAGATTTTAGTATAGATGAGTGTGTTATTAAACTAAACTAAACTTATATTGAAAGTTTCAAACTTATTAAAAGCAAAACAACAATTTCTGAGTGGAGAGAACATGATGAAATTATGCAACGAGCGATAGAACAAAGCGGTAGCACGTGGGCCCGCGCGAAACTCTCGTTACGAAGTTACATTAGTCGGCATTGCACTGCGCACAATTCAATGCTGCACCGTGGCTACAATGTCTGTGTTGCGAGCCGCGTAGCCTATGCTGAAGTTGTCTATTATTTCGCCCGAGGTTCACTCTGGTTTGAATATGTAATGTGATATTGGAAGTAACTTTTACAGAAGATGGTATACAAAATTCATTATTAATATTTATACCTAACTTATATATAAATTTCATGAAGGCATTAAATTGTGCATGAGAGTTGTCAAGCTTTTTTTTTCGAATTGACTACGCTATAGCCTGAGTTATCAAGCACACAGAAAAAAACATAGGCTACCTTTCGGCTAGAGAAAAATATTGTTCATGCGCGATAAATTAAGTCCAATTTAACGGAAGAAAAGCTCTACGAAATAGCTAGTATACTATAATATTATATTGCACGTTTCTTGATACAGTTGTAGCTAGCGAGTAGTCATCCTCTTTCGCAGCCTGGCTGAAACGTTTGAATATATTGTAAATAGAATTATAGAATATGTCATTCAAACGATTGAACGATCGCTTGTGTATTTAAATACAATATATGGAGTTAGAAATAAACAGTATATTTTACAAATTCCGAGTCTTATCATTACGCTGTCGGTGTTAGTCTAGACTCTTATAGTAGTGAGACCGAAGCTCCTACACAGTTTTTCTAAACCCACATGGCTAACAAGTTAGGTTGAAAATGTTTTATCACGTAGCTACGGTAATCCGGTGAAGCCATTAAGACCTTGCTAGGAGAATAGCGTAGTCAGGTAGAAAAAAAAGACACGCAGCTACAAGTGTGTCCCGCTGCACTTATGAGCCAGGCCCTTTATTTAGCATCAGGTGTGAATGTGATCAAACTTTTAAAACTTATAAAGTATTAAAAAAACTATTTTCTTTCTTCCATATCAATGATTGGAATTGAATAGATAAATGTAGTCCGGCGAAGATGTGAGGCCTATCAGGCCAGTAGCGTAGTCAGTTCGAAAAAAAAGTATAGATAAATTGCGCGAATTAATAGATTTTTGTATTATAGGCGGCATAAGAACAGGTGGATGACCTGATGTTAAGTGATCACCACCGTCCATAGACACTTGCAACACCAGAAGAGTCGCAAGTGCGTTGCCAGCCTGTATTTGGGAGAAGGAGGAGTGGGGAAGTGAGGAGGGGGAAGGGAGTTGGGTATCCGTCGCTCCCACTGACTGAACGAAACACAACAATGCAAGCACTGTTACTTCACGTCGGTTTTCTGTGAGAGGGTGGTACTACCCCGGGCAAGCCAACCCATTCATACTGAAACCAGTTGTAGCTTCAGCGTGGCTTTACCACCTACGATCTACCTACACCTACATCTGATTCTCCAATGATCTTCTCTTATGCCAGAATGTAACTCTACGTTCGCACAAGTGTCATCAACTGCCCGCGTAACCCCAATTGTTTAGGTAAATTTTACAGCGATTAATGAAAGACCAAAGTTTAGAGTTCTCCAAAAAGGCCAGCGATATTTTTGCCTTTTGCTTTATCTTCAGGGTTCAGGGATTATAGCACAGTTAGCGAAAGCACTTGGTACAGTTTGGCACAGTTTACTTCGAAGCGTACTGTCCTGTAAAACCAATATAGCATTTATTAAACTTTAACCAAAATTGTAGTTAAAAAGATAAAACTGGAACAATTTCCTGTTTGCGTTTCAATGTATATATACATTACCAAAACGTACAGTCGACAACATTAAAAACAAAAACCGAAGCTAGACTAAAAATCTACTTAAGCGTTTTTTTTAATACAAAAAACGTAACTAAATTGTATACTTACGTCGTCCAGCATTTTGTTAAGAATAAAATCTTTATTGTTAAACAATTGTTTAAGATTAAGTATTAAATTTATTTCAAAACGTATGTATTCGCTGTACCTACTTCTTCTGAAATGTATTTATTTGGATTATATAAGGTATGTCACTGTTGTATTAACGTCTCTTTCCAATCTTCACATTAATAAAGTACATCTCGGTTTGTCAATATGCCATTTCTTATTTATATTTATGTACAATAAACATTTTTGTAAACCTGAACAATAGTAATATACTAAGCAAATATGTAAGCTATACAAATCTGAACAATCAATTTTCCCAAACCACATCTCGTATGTATGTAGAAGAACATAAGGCAAACACAAAAGATGTATCGATCAAACTGTATCAAAAACAAGAACACACTATAATGGGTATAAATCTCAGAGGCCGATTGAACAAACACAGGATTCTATATCGGCGTTGCTGGAATATTGTCTTGTTTATTAGAACCGGACGCGCCCCTGCCTTAGGCAAGGATCCAATATAATGGAATACTTCAACGTTATTTGCAGATACACGAGTACTTACGAGATACGCCCCGGGCCTGTATTAACGTGTATAATAGTGACGACACGAATAAAGGCTCCGGTTGAGACAAATCTGCGGATTACGGAAAGAGCAACTTTGTGTTTTTGCGAATCTCGTCGGTTATTCGCACCCCGAAGCTATTTACGGGGCTTGTTTTTATATATCTTATACCCGAACTTTTAAAAATTGTAGCTATTGTTTATTCAGTTGTATCTAAGGGATTTATTACCCTTTGGAAAAAAACTGATCTAAAAGAAGCAAACAGTGAAGATTTTTTTTAAATTTAATCAAACATATATAAAAATGTATTAAAATAATATATATTATACACTTTTAAGTCTTCAAAGTACATAAAAAAATGAATCTACGCTGTTAATAATGACGCACTGTTATGAATGAGAAAATTGAACTGTTTGTGCCTTTCACGGTCAGAATTCTGAACCGATAGCAATCTGATTTGGCAGTAGAAGTAGCTTGAAGCGTGGAGCCTGCTATCAAGAAAGTACTCAAAAACGTTCAAATGAAGATTATGGGATAAGATAAAATATTGAAAAAAAAAGTGACAGAAGACACTTGCAAGTTGAATTGCCCTTATGCCAATCTATTTCAACGGACATATAATCAATAAAATACATTTAAATCACTTTTCTGTTTATATGAACACGCATCACTACTAAAGTGCTGCATTCAGGATAAAACCTTACAAATCGAGTAACGTTTAGGCTTGGGTTCATTAAAATCGGTTCACTCTATCAAAAGTTATTGTAATTTTAATGACGACGCGACTTATATGAGAGAAAAGTAGAAAAGTAAATGGTTTTTTTTTTCGAACTGACTACGCTATTGACCAAGCAAGGTCTTAACAGCTTCACCGGACTACTAAGGCGAGCGCTTAAGGCACTCAGCCGATTTTATTTTGAC
>MU160427.1:31622-63319 GCA_015888305.1 Antheraea pernyi | reverse complement strand
TCAGTCAGTGAGAGTGCCGGAGGCCCACTTCCCCTCCTCTCTCCTCTCCTTTTCCTCTCCCTCCTTCCCCCCATCCCACTAACGCAGGCTGGCAACGCACTTGCGACTCCCCTGGTGTTGCTAGTGTCTATGGACGGTGGTGATCACTTAAAATCAGGTGACCCACTTGTTCGTTTGCCTACTATGATATTTAAAAAAAAAAAAAAAAAGATTTCATCTAACCTCAGGGACAGTGTTCTTTTCTCGCCGAGGTCTATCTAGATCTATCTCTGTACTGACTGATAACATGTGTGATAAATTTCATGATAATTAGTTGAGTAGTGGAAGCGTGACAAACAAACAAACTCACATTCTAAAAATTCCCAATACAAAGGTATAAATAAAAATAGTATGCTTGTATATCTTAGATCGGTTATGTCCAATACCCTTCGAGCATTTACCATGAATATGACACAACAAAGTGTTTTTGTGCTATTCTGTTTACTATAATTCATCACTAGGTGGCGCTGTGTCACATATTATTGTCACGCTATTCCATTATATACTCCTAGTGAGAACGCAATGTTTTATAAACTAGTACAACCATTTTACTATAGGTGGCGTAAAAATCGTGTCCGTATTTTGTTCTTAATACAGTTTAGCGGGAGTTTTAGATATTATATTAAAAACTAAGCAAATGAGGTCAAGGATAATATTTAATTTGTTTGAATATGGATTCATACCACTTAGTTTCTTAATAAAACTTAAAATTATCACTACAATAATTGATTAAGTTAATTGATATCTCATTGAAAACAAAAATGACTTCTAGAACAATGAAGTCATCGCGTGATATCTGTATGTTAAAAATTAATGCATTCATAACTTACAATTGAAACTTTGAGTAGAGATATTCTTTATAGGATCAAGACTCTGATATACATTTATAAAAAACATTTCCATTACATTTTCCTTATTATTTGGCATTTGGTATACTTAAGCAATTAAGATGTGTAGATATGACCATTTATGTTCGAACAATACAATGAGGATTGTAGGAAAACTTTATAAAAGCATATCACATTGGTAAAGCTTTTTCGAATGTTTTATTTTTGCTACCGCACTCAGTTGAAATTTTCTCATCAGCCAATCCTCATGTAGGTTTAGCGTCATCATCAAACTTTAAAATACTTTTATGTGTACATTGTGCAGGTTGTAATCAGCTGTATTTTATTTACACGTTGAATATAACAAAGAAAATGTTATCGCCAACATAAAAAAAAAAACAAATTACCAACAATATATCCACAGGAGCCCCGTGCGGCAACCATATCTATTTCTGCGTAAATCTGGGAGAATCTTCGTTCCCGTCTCATATCGTATTCATTAGATTTCATTTGTTAGCGCTCGTTTCTTTGATGAATTATTCACGGCTGAAGTAATTTGTTTACTGTATCTATGTATTATGTACGGAACTAGTTTTGTCGTATTTCATGTTCATTCAAATGATTATTAACTGTTTATTTATAAGGCTACTCTTGCAAACTACCAATAGTTGAATCCACCTTATATATATGGTATAGTTCACCGTACTATGTTATATGTTAGTGATAAATTCGGGAGTGTAAGGGGTGTCGAATAACATCATAAGACTTGAGACACCCAAGCCAACCTCACCTGCACGTGGTGCACCCTGCTGAATAATGAACAAGGCAATGGCGATAGTGGGGTGGTAGGGTTTTACAGCCAGACTGGGTCGTAACCACCATGTATATGGCGAAAAAGTTCGTCATAGTGATTCGCATCTGTAGGTCACGTTTCGGGATCAGCCTGTGCATATCCAGCTTTTTGCAGGCTGGCATGACAGTGGCGACCGGCGATGGATAGTGTGTCACTCGGTGGTCGCCATTGTTTTTGGATTGTACTGTGCTTACCAATGGGGCGGCGGCGGCGCTCGGCCAGCTGCTCCTCAATATAGGGGGGCCGAGTGTTGGGTGCCGCCGACTATATATGGGAGTCGTGCGAGCGATGGCTAACAACGGGGCACCGGTGTGGGGCGACGCCCTCGGTGCCGCCAATGTGCATGTGCTGCATAGTGCGCAACGCATTGTGGTGCTCAGGGCGATCCGGACATATCGCACGGTGTTCTCGGCAGCGGCCTTCGCGCTCGCCGACTCCTTTCCCTGGGAGCTGGAGACGAGAGTTCTAGCCGCCGTGTATGAATTCACGGGGTCGAGGAACCGTAGTGGGGAGCCTCCGGGTCCCAGGGAGATAGAAAATAAGAAGCGGCAGCTGAGGGAGGAGGCCGTGAAGCGTTGGATGCAAGACCTGGCGGAAGCGCTGTACGGGCGGTACACCGAGGACAACGTCCGCTCGATCCTGCGGGAGTGGATGGGGCTCCCTGACGTTCAGATTGGTGCAGGTGCTAACCGGACATGGTTGTTTCGGGCGGTACCTGCCCCAAATCGCTCGCAGTGAGTCGACCGCCACATGCCACGAATGTGGCGCTGAAGAGGACATCGCGCAGCATACTCTATCTGAGTGAGCTGCGTGGGAGGGACAGCATCGCATTCTGGCTGCGGCGGTAGGGGGTAGTGGAGATTTATCGTTGCCGACTGAGGTTTCGGCCATGCTTGCGAGGAGGCCATCTTGCAGAATGAGACGGCGGAGAGGGTCCACGAGGTGGATCCTATAAGTGGCCCTCTCCGCCAACAAAGGACCGGTGGGATGAGGCGGCGATTTGCTCAACTCCTCCCGTCACCATTGCTGGACCAGAGGGGATGGGCCGGGGGACCTATCTCTATCTATATATCTGGTCTAGCTGACGAGGGGAAGCAGCTGGTGTGTACCTAGTATGTCTCCCTATTATCTAGGAGCCCAACGGCCAACTTCCGCCGGGCGGACCATTGGTACGGCTATTCAAGGTGACTAGCGTAGGATGATCCCTTGCCGCCCCAACAATACGGTCTGTCGGTACACCGTGGGGTTTTAGTCCATGGGAGTCGGACATAACCCACTCTCTCCCCTGGGACGGTAGCGTATACATAATGGATTTCCTCACGTAAATAAAAAAAAAGATTAGGCTTGCGTAAAAAAAAAACGTTAGCCGGCCGCAGGAGCAATCGGCGAGCTCGGTGATTTAAGACGAAAGGACCAAAAATTTTATTCAATGAAACAGATTTACACTGCACCGTATAGATATAATAAACTAAAAAGCAGTATCCAGTACAGCGTTTTTTTAACAGGTAATGGAAAACAGTGTAAGTTGATACTTTTATTAATCGCGTTTCTTTTATTTTTTTACTTTACAGATTCTAGCGTTTCACTGCGATACCATCTGATGTTAAATGACGACGCGCTCTAAGGTGGTAAACAAGCTCAACTTAGAGGAACACACCAACAAGTGCTCGTCTACAGATTTTCAACTTGAGGGTGGTAGCTGGGCAGGTGAACATAGAAAAACCCAACCATCACGCTATGATTTCATCATAACATTTTCCTTTAACTGAAGCTCCGACTCAGTTGCAAGGATTCGAACCTATGTTCATCGACGCCTAGTTCAATCACGCTACCAACTAAACCATCGTCGTTTTAATAATAAACAATTAAGAAAATTTAGAGAGCACGTTCGTCTTCTTGCTACTCGGCAATGGAACATTAGTCCATGGTTAAAAATATGCAAGACAACAACACATTCAAGCTGTTCATTTCTAGGAATACGATGGATACCTCTATGTTGTTGGCATTGCACTAAAATTACGGGTTATATTCCGTAGCACGCCAGTCTCGGTAACGTTTTACCAGTACATCGGCCTTTTATCAGAATGATATGTGCCAGCAATTTTAGAACCAAAAAGGAAACTTTTTTTTCGTATTGACTACGGTATTGAGCTAGCAAGCTTCACTAGACTAAAAAGATGTACCCAATCGAGTTTCTTGCCGGTTCTTCTCGGTGACTGGGTTGTTTTCCGAACCGGTGGTAGTTTTGACGTTCATAAGCGCCTTATTAGGGCCTAAACTGAATAAAGTATTTTTGATTTGATTTGATATATATTATGCTTATAAAGAGCATAGCATATATAGAATATTTAACACAATAAAAATTAATCTGCTAAAATACTCACGTGTACTATAAACATGAACTGGCGCACTATCGCGTTCCCGAATAAGAGCCGGAAATCCGTTAAGAATCAAACCCGCTTTTCATCGCTATCTCATATTTCAAGAGGATAAAACAACAATGTCGGGCAAAGGCCCCTTTGTGCCGCAAACCGGGTTATACTGTGGGTTTTCCTACATCGAAACTTTTCAATAATCATTGAGGGATTCCTTCAGCGGCCCCGTTCGTTTCTTTTCTTTGTAAAGTAAATATTTCTTCCAATTTTCCCTTTAAATTATGTAAGGGAATTTTGTGACGCGTAATGAAGTCGTATGTACTATTCGTATTCACGAAATCTAAATCGTTTATTTGAGGAATTATAAAACTTTTCCTCTCTCAATATATTGCAATAAATTTTCATCATATTTTGCTCACGTACATTTACAAACTATAAATACTAGCATGCAATTGTTCTACTACTGAACCAAAAACTTTATCCCAACAGAAGACAAGTCCATAAACAATATTTCAGTACTCGACGTATTGACGGTGATGAATCCCAATGGTACTGCACCGATTCGTGATTCCTTGTGAATTGTGATATTTAACTTCACTGTTGACTCATAATGCTACCAATATAAATGAGCAAAACCACATTAATACTAAAAAGCATTTGGTACATGTCAAGATATTGGAAACAACTGACATCGAAACGATTTTCCAATAATGAAATCATTAGGACTACGAAATATGAAACATATTTTTTTTAAACAGATACGATTACACAAGATAACAATCGATTAAGCGATAGCTATGGATCGTAAGGAGCTGATTACCATTATATTAATTTAAGAATTAAATTCGTAACGAAAGTTTATCAAACAGTTTTAGTGACTCAACTTTGCTTTTAAAATGTACAACATTTGCCAGTGTTTCCTTTGAAACATAACATCGTGATTTTTAATATATTATTTTTATGCCTCAAAACCCCTGAAATGTTCAGATGTTATCAAGTACTTACAGTCTACGACTTCTCAAGGTACGGCTTAAAAGCAACTTCACGATTTTACTGCCTTCATATTATCGGTGATAAAAAAAAAACAAAAGAAAAACATGTTTACCTAAATACGGTTACAAGGTCACACACGAAGTAGGTAATAAAAAATACGATGATATGCAATAAGTGAACACCGTAAAAAACTGATAACTTAAAGATATAGTATGTAAATATAACACATTCTTATTGTATACAATATTTTTAAAATACGTATCTACTTATAAGATTGAGAAAAGCGTTTGATACAATAGTCAATATTTCCAATTTTTTTTTTATGTCATAAGTGGCAAACGAACAGTTGGGTCACCTGCTGTTAAGTGATCACCACCGCCCATGGACACTAACAATACCAGAGGAGTCGCAAGTGCGTTATCACCCTTTGGGGGGAAAGGATTAGGGGAGGGAGAGGAGGAGAGGAGAGGGGAGGTGGGCCTCCGACGCACTCACTCACCGAACGAAACGCAACAATGGCAAGCACTGCTACTTCACGTCGGTTTTCTATGAGATACTACCCCGGACGAGCCGACCCATTCATGCCGAAACCAGTAATAGTTTCAGCGTGACTCTACCACCATTACCGGTGGTACCGTGGTGGTGGTTACCGTGTTTAACCACACAGATAGTTTCAGCGTGGCTCTACAACCATCAAAATTTGAAAAATTTTGACAATAAATGTTTTTATTTCCATAGATAATATAATTTTACAAGATTTCTTATGCATAATGTATATAGCAGATGTTTATACATCAATCTAGGCATGGGATATTTCACGCATAACTGTTATTTTTCATTTAAAATGTATAAATGATATTCTGTGATAATAGTGATTAAATTTGTAACACTGCTATTTTTCACATGGAGTGACACATTCGTATCACTGATGATTTTTGTTATATTGTATTAGGTTGAGGTCAGATTAACTTTAATAGTATATAGCAGTTGGGAGGCTCTTTTTTACAAACCTATGTGATGGCAATAGGTGAGGTAAAATATAGCATTGATAAAAAATAATTTCACTGCTATTCACTCATAATATCCATTCCTAAATCAAGTTTATATTTTATTTTATTTATATGAAATTTACGATTGTAAAGATATATTCTATACCTTTTTAAAACCTCGTCATCACCATAATCTTTAATTTAATGCAATCGATTCAAAGATTTAGTGGTGAAAAGGTGACTAACAAATAGACATACACACGCATTTGGAACAGTATGTGTGGATAGTGTGGATTACTGATATACTATTTATCACCAAGAATGTACTCGAAGATCGAATATAGGTATTAAATCTATTTATGTTGTAACTATATAGTAACGCAGCAAGACAAGTGATAAAAGTGAAATTTATTAAGTTGTAAGTCACTGGCATAAAATTTATGTAAGATATTTATTTTAGAAGAAAAGATTATGTAATATTCTTGTACTCTGGTGTCTAGCCAACTTATTTCGTAGTCAACTCTCATTAGTGCTTTGTAGGAATAGTTTCTCCCATACCCGACAATACTAGATCATTCACCAATACTTTTACGTAATAGGAAAATAATATGAGATATTATGAGCTTCATTGTTTTCATTATGAGATGGCCCTTTCTTATTCAACGAGCAGTTTCCCGCGGCTTCGCAAGGGTTTTCTATATAGTAATTATTTTCGCAAGTTTATATTTATATAGATACAAAAATAACTGACTGATGGAAAAATAACGAATTTTCATACAAGTTCTCATGGCATTTATCAACACATTAGGGATTGAATTTTTGAATAAAATTCCTTAGTGCTCCTCTTCAGTATAAAAGGACACCCACATGCGTTGCTATGTCAGTAAGTCAGTCAGTTATTTTTATACATACGCTTAGTATATACATACATACGTTTTTCCGCCCTGATAGTAAAAAAAAAACCTTGATAAATTAATAACTGAACCTTCCTCACGAATCACTGTATCTATTGGAGAAAACCGCATGAAAATCCGTTCAGTTTGAGTTTATCGCGAACAGACAGCCACAGACGTGGCATGACTTTGTTTTGTAATATGTAGCGAGATATAGGTAATATGTGATTGTCACTGAAATTATCTAAAAGAATCATGGCTAAAATTAAACACTGGCCGTACCGGTTTCGGAGTCAATAATATAAATAAATTTCAGATGTAATAAAACTGAACTTTGTTATAATGAACAGGCGCCGCGTGCACTAAACTATGTCGCAGTTAATATTGAGTGCGGGAATTATTGGACGTTAGCTATTTGGCCGGTTGTTGCCCGTTGGTCGACGAGGCTACTGCACTAAATAAAGTTTCGTACAAACACCGTCCGGTTAATCGAAGTCGATATTTTGATTTATTGAACACAGTTGCTCTAAATGGAAATGATCTTTTATAAAAGGAATACATTTTCATACAAGTCTGTGAATTATTTACTAACTTTTGTGGAGATATAAATTTGTGAGACATATTAAAATAATTATTTGTGGATATATGTTATAAATTTAACGTTCAAATAAAAGTCAAAGTTGTCTTAAAGACTGTCGATAGAAGTGAATACTCAAAACGCCGGAATAACTGTGTATTTTTTAAATCTTTAATTCAACTATAGTCCGAATTATTTAAGTTTCATCATTTTATATTTAAAAGTATTAGCATTAATCTAGTTTTCACATCTATTAGTACTCCAAGCAATCATAATTATGTATTTTTTAATACAGTTCATTAATTAATTAAAAATATGATGGGATGCATAAACTCAATACAAAATATCAATATTACATACGCCTCTATACTACGCATCGTTACTCTGACGCAAGCGTAATAGACTGAATTACTTATTACGATGTCCGCTATCTGTCTGTGATAGTCTCGTGAAAATCGGTCGAACCGTTTTGGAGATAGCACTGCGGTCGAACCCACGGTTATCAATTAGTCTAAATTAAAATAGACTAAATTACTTGTTACGATGTCCGCTATCTGCCGGTAAAAGTCCCGTGAAAATCCTGTGAAAAAGGTCACGAGCATGTCGAGGTCATTAGTGTCGTGAAATCACAAGATTTTAACCATCCAAACATCCAAACACGCTTATGATACAAACGAGTATATACACTGTCTGGCACAAACACAATACGTTACGAACATGCCCAAGTTACCATTGACTCTTGACAAGCGTGTCGAGGTAATCCGTGACGCGAACTCATAAGTTTTACCCCTACCAAATACATTTTTTTTTATTTGCTTAACGCGTCTAAAGAAGTTGTCACTTTAATGAAATAAAAATAGTTGACGACAAATAACGAAATTAATGAAATTTTTTACATATACGATGTTTATATATAACATACAAAATTAATTATTCTTTAACTTTAGAACTTCTCCCAACCTCTCCTCAACATCCCACTCTCCCTCTCCCCCTCCTCCAAACACAGGCTGGGAACGCACTTACGGCTCCCTTGGTGTTGCAAGTGATTATGGACGGTGCTAATCACTTAACATCAGGTGACCCACGTGTATTTTGTTTGATATAAAAACATTGAAAAATAATAATAACAATATAGAGTTATACAATTTGTTTACATAAGAACATGTTTAAGAATGAGTAGGTATGCAAAAGGAAGTTTGAAAATAGCACCAGTGGCAGAGAAATTGAGAAGTAATCGGTTAGAACGGTACGGATATATTATGAGAAGAGATTAAAGTCATGTAACTAAAGTTTTTAGTATGAAGGTGAGCGGATATAGGAGTAAAGGAAGACCGAAAATGTTATGGATGGGTTGTAGGAAAAATTATATGAAGATGTGAATACTGAGATTACATCTGACAGGGAAGAGTGGAAAAGGAAAACATTTGGTGCCAACCCTACTTAAGTGGTAAGAAGAAGAAGACAGTATGTTTAAATAAATAAAGTACAATTCTAACTAAAATATATTCAATTTGAGGTCGTTATTATTATAACAATGCTTTATGAAAATGTCACTACGTCTCATGTGTCTTCATAAAACTAGAGAGAGTAACCTATGATAGTGTTAATATCCCGGGAAGCAAGACTTATTGGCCGTTTGCTGTTACTGGGAAATAAATGGGGTAGCCGTCGCGCCGCCTAGCATTACTATACTGCCGAACAGTATCGCTACAACGCGGCAACCCGGCAACGTACTGATCAGATACATGCACCGTTAGTGTTACGGCATGAATTATGTACAACGTTATTAAATACACCGGTAAATACATACCTTGTTCTTGTGGAGATCATTAGCGCATGCAACAGTTACGATTATTTTAGTAAAGTTTATTTAAAGTGAACGTGGATGTCTAATAAGTAAAAAAAAAGATTTTTTTAAATATCATAGGAGGCCAACGAACATGCGGGTCACCTGATGTTAAGTGATCACCGCCATCCATAGACACTAGCAACACAAGGAAGTCGCAAGTGCGTTGCCACCCTGTATTTGGGGGGAAGGGGTTTGAGAAGTACGGAGGGGAAGGGAGAAGAAAGGGAAGGGGAGGTGGGTCTCCAGCGCTTTTACTGACCGAACGAAATAAGCATCGAGCAATGCAAACACTGTTACTTCACGTTGGTTTTCTGTGAGAGGCTGGTACTACGCTGGGCGAGCCGACCCATTCATACTGAAACCAGTAATAGCTTCAGCGTGACTCTATCATCTACAGATTGTACACCACAATTGTATGAGAAGCTGTACTGGTGAAGCTGGCATTCAGGATATTAATGCGTTCTTACTTATTGTACAGGAACTACCGTTAATTGATATAGGAGATAAAAAGAGCTCTGACTTAAGGTAGTTTTTTTAATCTATACATATAATAAATATGAAGTGTCTGTCTGTAATATCAAAATAAAATTTTTTGACTGATTATGTATGAAAGTATATACGCTTCTGATAACAAAAATGCAATTTTTAAATTTTTTGTCGGACTGTCTGTCTGTTTGTTCCGGGTAATCTTCGAAACGGCTGAACCGATTTTGATGGGAATTTCACTGGCAGATAGAAAAAATTACAGCGCGTTACTTAGGCTACTTTAAATTAGACTATCTGTTAACCGCAGCTTCATCTGCCACGCTATCTTCAAAACGGTTGGACCGATTTCCACGGGACTTTTACTGACAGATAGCTGACCTTATAAAAAATAATTTAAGTAAATTTAATTTAGACTAGATGTTAACTGTGGCTTCGCCTGGAGTGCTATCTACGAAACGGTTCGACGGTTTTTATGGGACTTTCACCGGCAGATAGCGGACATTATAAAAAATATTTCAAGCAATTTTAGTTTATACTAGCTCTTAACCGTGGCTTCGTCTGTAGGGTTATCTTCAAAACGATTCGATCGATCTTCAGATAACTTTCACTGACAGATAGCTGATCTTATAAAAAGTAATTTAAGCAATTTTAGTTTATTCTATCTGTTAACTGTGGCTTCGCCCGTAGTGCTATCTTCAAAACGATCCGATTGATCTTCACATAAGTTTCACTGGCAGATAGCTGATGTTATA
Organism: Antheraea pernyi; assembly: GCA_015888305.1. Taxonomy (NCBI): domain Eukaryota; kingdom Metazoa; phylum Arthropoda; class Insecta; order Lepidoptera; family Saturniidae; genus Antheraea; species Antheraea pernyi. The sequence continues at coordinate 52,686 of MU160427.1, read as the reverse complement.
AAAAGTAATTCGAGCAATTTTAGCTTATACTAGCTGTTAACCGTAGTTTCACCCACAATGCTATCACCAAAACGGTTACATCGATTTTCACGGGACTTTCAGTGGTAGATAGCGAAAGTAATTGTGGTTATCCTATTGTTACCCGCGACTTTGTCTGCATGAAATTGAGCAAGATTTCAACTCATTCTTTATTTTTAATAAGATAAATAATTATCAGCTCATTGTTTACAATTCGACATTATAATTATTAATAACTTTAATGATATAGAGGTCTTCCTAATAAGATCTTAGATTATAAACGTATTACGTAAAGAGTTCCATAATACAATTTCTTGCGGCACAGACAAGCGTTTGTTTTTTGTATAGTCACAAAATCTTAATTATAATAATGGTAATGTATATTAAATGTAATGTAAATCTTTATCATAATATTTTAAGTTATTGTTTCAATAGTTCCTTATACAGTGTAAGTGAGCACTGAGATAGTTATATGGTTGGCTATGGTTCCATATGTGTTGCTGATGACAAACCTCATTTGGCATGCTCTTTTATATATTTATATATTAATAACTTAAATGATATAGAGGTCTTCCTAATAAGATCTTAGATTATAAACGTATTACGTAAAGAATTCCATAATACAATTTCTTGCGGAACAGACAAGCCTTTATTTTTTGTATAGTCACAAATTCTTAATTATAATAATGTTAAATGTAATGTAAATGTAAATCTTTATAATAATATTTTAATTTATTGTTTCATTAGATCTTTATACAGTGTAAGTGAGCACTGAAGTAGTTATATTGTGGGTTAAGGTTCCAAATAAGTTAATGATGACAAACCTCATTTAGCACGCTGTTCGTATTTATATATCTAATGTACACGATACATTTTACTGTAAGTGGAATGCGTGCCTTACTTACAATTGCTTTAAAAGGACATTTCTATAATAATACATAGTCTCACAATTTTATAATTCTTTAATACGAATAAAAAAAAAACGCGTGTGAAGCTGCGGGTATCTCTAGTAAATAATAATTTTTAGTTCCGTCACTATTCTCGCAAACCAGCGATATATAAAATTTTAAACGCTTTCGACTGTAGTTACTTTGATTTAAAAAAAAAACCACGGAAACACCACCATACCAGTATTACGTACAACTTAGAGTTATGCGAAACGAGAGGCCACTCGATCCAACTGTATAATATTGAATAAGTTTTAATTAAAAATCCCACTTGCCTCGCCAAACTTCTGACGTAATTAGATCGTAGATAGACTGGACCACTAATCCTGGCAACGGGTTAAATTCATTGTCATTTGAAACATCTACGTAGACTACAGTTATTTTCAAAGCAAAAATAAAAAACTGAGTATGGTTTTTACACATATTTTACAATCAAATAGAAGTGTTTCTTTTTTTTTTAATAACTAGCCACTGCCCGCGACTTCTTTCACGTGGATTAGTTACTTTGGGCTAACGCTAAAATGCAGCGGAAGCTCTCGAGGGGAAAAAAAAAACCGATTTTGAAACATTATTCATTGGTGCTCCGCTCCTATCGGTCTTAGCGTGATGATATATAGCCTATAACCTTCCTCGTTAAATGAGCACCTTATCCAAAAATTAAGGACAGCAAATATATAACTTTTAATGTTAAAAACTTGTTGTTTATAAAAATTTTGAGGTCTAAAGATGGATTATACGTAGAAGTAAAATATGTAGTTTAGATTATTAGATACTAAACGTCTTATTTTACCGACTACTCAACGACGCAATTAGTAGGTTCATCCATCAGGCCGTGGAAGCTCCAGCACGGGACATTGTGGATTATAATTTTAAAATGACAATAAAAGATACAAATGAAGTCGCCAAATCTCAATGGAAAATATGCAATATGTGTAACAAATGCAAACTAACGTAACGTAGCAAACATAAAATACTTAATAGTTAAGCAAAATAATAACAATAGTGGCTCATATTTTGACATATAGTGATTTTAACAAGAGTAACAAAAGTATGTACACGACAAATAGACGAATAACTCAATATCACGCTAACCGATTTCGATGATTCATTTTTTATTGGAAAGGATGTACTTCAAGGGTAGTTTGATGAGAGTTTGGTTAGGTTCTGATTATGGGATCCGTGACAAAGTTAGAAAACTTTCAAGAAACGAGTTGCAACTGTGGAAAATTATGTAGTAAAAAGATATTGCAAGAATGTAAACCCAGTCCAGATTCGTGAAATATTTTTTATTAAATGATTAATTTATTTTGATTATCTTGGTTTTTAAATATTACACTTTAAATTGCACTTCAGAATATATACATATTGGAATGGAATATTATACATACTTATCGCATTTATGACATAATTATGAACTGTCGATAATACGACTTGCCCATAATATGACCGCAATCAGCCAAATCATTCATAAGTAACATTAGCAGCTAACAAACAGATTATATATAAGTTTATTAATTAATAAATCTGCTATGTACATAGCAATACAATAAGTAATTTAACGAATTCGTTTTACCATCATACACGCAACTATATTGAATACATGAGTTTACAAATAAAGGTCAAAATAAAACATATGAATATGTGTGCTACCTAGAGATGTACTTTTTTTTGAAAATTTACTTTATTTGTTTTAATGATACTGTTTCTCTTCTAAAATAATTCAACATTAAATAGTGAATCTCTAAACAAAGTATTTTACCTTGTAATGTATGAAAAAAGTAAAAACGAAAACAAAATAAAATTTAAAACAGCATACGGTTTCATTATTAAACGAAGAACGTTGGTACTTGGCAACTTAAATAACGTTTCAAATGCATGTAAAAAAAGTATTAGCAAACTTATTTAAATTCAATTAATAATGATCATGCCTCGCTATGAATGCCTTTATGAATTTTTATAATAATTGGACATTAAAAAACTGCGTCAAGTAAGAGGACTTAACTCGTCTATCAATTAACTAGCTGCGCCCGCGACTTCGTCCTCGTTGAACCTGATATACACAACAGTGAGTAATTAAATAACCTTGTTTTACAAAAGTTTGGATACTTACGTATTAAATCCAACGCGCTTGCCGACGGCTGCCGCGACAAGATCGTGTTATCCTTTTTCGCAAGTCTAACATAACCTAACCAAACAGAGATAGAAGAGCGAGATGTCGAATGTTCAGAGAGCGCGGTGCATTTAATACGTAAATAACCAAAAAAAATTTAAAGCAAGTACTCAATACGTATTTAACTTTTTTGTAATAAAAAGTTAAGTCTATTTATTATCCACTTTTCTCTCGTACTTAATTGGAGCCGTCATTCAATTTACAGATACACATGCCGTTTCCAATTGTGAATCCAAACTATTCAGGGACTCACTTAAAAATATACCCAGTTGGTATGTGCAAACCTTTTAAGCCTACAGCCCGATCGCAGCAACTTAAATAACGTTTTGAAATGCATATGTAAATGTATTAGCAAACATGTTTGAATTCAAATAATAATCATCATGCCTCGCTATGAACGCCTTATAAATATTTAACAATATTATTACACGAAGGAGTTCAGCTAACAACGAACTGAGCTCGTTCATATAATATTAATTAATTAAGCTCGTATGAAGCTACATGACGCGACGTGTTAACTAGTATTCATTTTCTGCTAACAACCTTGCGTAAGGTCTTCACTATTTTAATGTTATAAACACGCCGTTCTACAAACTATGATAATTATAATGTAACTTTTTTTATTTTACTCCTTTTTTATTAAATCAGAAACGAAAGACGAATAAACTAAAACTTAAGATAACTACTTTATAAATAAACAAAACCTTAATTACTTTTTAAGCCCACCTCCCTCTCCCAACTCCCCTTCTCCCTCCTCCTCCAAGCACAGGCTGGCAACGCACTTGCGACTCCCCTGGTGTTGCAAGTGTCTATGGACGATGGTGATCACTTAACATCAGGTGATATATGATATAAAATAAAAAATACATACATATGCACATACATATATAAATAATCATTGCATTTTTATTGTTTTCATTATTGTAAGGTATTAATATGTCTAGTTAAGTTCTGTTAATATTATCAACCTACATAAGGTCTCTTTTGTTAGAGAATCTACTTAGTACCCAATACATAAATTAAAAACTATGATATAATTTAAGAACACAATAAGACCCATTAACGTATATTTGTTTATTTTGAAGGTTAATTCAATATACGTCTATATTAATTGCAATATATTTCCAAATTTTACATTTCAGTTTTGAAGTGAATCTTCGTATGTAAGTGATTTGAAATTCTGATCCGTTAGCTTTTTGTGTAACAATACGTGGTGGGGGTAAACACAGTGTCGGGTTAAGTGGAAGCAATGTGTCGCTTGACTTCGAGTATTAGAGAACATTAAGACATATGCTCCTCGCTTTCTTTTCGAAAGTCTTACTTCTACAGCGTATGAATTACACTCATTTTTTTTAACATCACATTTTTTTATCACTATTATATCGCATTCTAAAAAGCTGTTAAAGCCAAGTCTCTCATCTGACTTTTTTACACGCGTGCTGGGCTTTTACGCTAGTTCCGATTTCGAAACAAAAAACAAGTTCAATTTGGCAAACCGTGAAAATGTAGAACCGTTTTCAGTCAAAAAAATGTGCTTCTGTCTTTCAACTGTTCTTCGAACATAACATGAAGTTTTTAAGCAAAACAGCATAACAGCGGCGATGACATTTAGATTTCTTTATGTGTGCCAGTTTTTCTATTGCAGTTCATATAAATTTATTTCAACATGAAATTGAATTCGCCATTATACGTTTTATCTATCTATATTATCTATAATTAAATAAAGCATGTAATTATAAATAAGTTAAACAAGCAATAAAAAAATAATTTGTGCATCTATACATATAATAAAAATTGTTGCAGGTGTCTAGGAATAAGTAATAGAATACATTTCAATAATTTCTACAAATGTCTGTCTGTCTGTATGTCTTTTTGTATGAACATGCATCACTGCTAAAGTACTGGGTTCATCAACAACAAAATCATAATACATATCCTCGGGAGTAAGTTAGTATTTGTTTCATTAAAATCGGTCCACTCTATCAAAAGTTATTGTAATTTTAATGACGACGCGGCGTAAGTACCAGAGAAAAGTAGACAAGTAAATGGACTTCATATATTCAGATAAGTTAATTAATCACTGTTTTTTACATAAACTTCCACGTAGATGAAGTCGCGGGCACAGCCGGTAGTAGAGTAATTTTCTTTTATAACTATAAATTCCCAGTTCGTATATACGCCCTAGTAAGGAACCGTGAATCTGAGGTATGCTGTTGTCACAACCACAGACCATTTATTATTCAGTCCTCATCGCCGTATGAGATTTAGCACTAATTATTCGCCTTCAAGATGCTTGAACGCTGACATTCTTCAACGGTTGTCGAGCTACATGGATTAAGTAAAAACTGTGCTCAGTTGTTTATTGAGCAAACTCTGTTGCAACTGTGGAAAATTATGTAGTAAAAAGATATTGCAAGAATGTAAACCCAGTCCAGATTCGTGAAATATTTTTTATTAAATGATTAATTTATTTTGATTATCTTGGTTTTTAAATATTACACTTTAAATTGCACTTCAGAATATATACATATTGGAATGGAATATTATACATACTTATCGCATTTATGACATAATTATGAACTGTCGATAATACGACTTGCCCATAATATGACCGCAATCAGCCAAATCATTCATAAGTAACATTAGCAGCTAACAAACAGATTACATATAAGTTTATTAATTAATAAAGCTGCTATGTACATAGCAATACAATAAGTAATTTAACGAATTCGTTTTACCATCATACACGCAACTATACTGAATACGTGAGTTTACAAATAAAGGTCATACAGAATTTATTAAAATCAGAAACCATCTCAAAATTGTTAAAAATATTTTTTGAGAAAATGACATTAACAATTGGTACTTAAAAATCTCAAATATTTACAGCTAACAACGTAATTTGAAAAATGAAAAGATAGAGCGCGTTTAAAACAAATCTGACGGTCACCTCATCTCGTGCGCAATTTAGGGTGGCCCAAATAAACGAAAATTTTGTTAAGAATCTCTTACGAAAATATGTTAGTTTACCACGTTTTAAAAACCCATTCAAAATACAGCCCAAAAAAAATAAAGAGGTTGCTAAAAAATTCCAAAATCGTCGAAAAAATTTTCTTTTTCTTTTTTCCCTATTTCTACCATTAATATGATTAGGGTCCCGACGTTTTCAGGTTGATGTAGGTCGTTCAAGAATTTTTAAGTTTCGAAGTATTCGAGACCATTTTCTCTACTAAAATATAATTGACAGAAATATTTATAGTACTTTTTTTTAATTGTTTGAAAATTTAAAACAACCTTTTAATTTCTTTTAACTACGCTTTGAAGGACGCTGTCAAAATATGCTAAACTTACACATTTTTGTAAAAGACTCGGAAAAAATCTTTTTTTTGGGCTACCTTATAACCTTTCTCATTCAAATAAATAATACCAATCGAAATCAAACATTGTATAAAACTATTTATAACTTATCTTAAACTTGATTACATCAGAATCTCTATATTTCATCATTCATTCTTAAAATAATACAAACCTTTTCTTCTTGACTGTCTGGTTTGATGGTTTGATTAATTATAGTACTTAAATCATTATCTGACTGGAATATATTACTATGTGAACTCTATCAATGGATAACTGACCATCAGTAACCCATGACCGAACAAAAAACTCAGTAATCATTATTGATCTTTGTTTAACATTTCAAACAACCATTATGAGGCGCTCGAATACTAGTTAAGCTATTATAAGAGTAATCAACATCAGAGTTGTTACGTTAGAAATGCGTATAAATTTCAAACATTTGATTTGGCATCGGAACCATGAGATTTAGTTTTGTAATTTCGAACCCACGAAACTATATTTACAATTGAAAAGTTCGTGTTGATTTTGTAATGGAGCAGTCTAAACTTTAGAAGCGAATACGTTATGATAATAAATCTATAAAGTATACTCTCAAAACTGAAGCTATTATTGGTTTCAGCTTGAATGGGTCGGCTCGCCCAGGATAGTACCACCCTCTCATAGAAAACCGACGTGAAGTAACAGTGCTTGCACTGTTGCGTTTCGTTCGGTCAGTGAGAGCGACGGATACCTCTCCACTCCATCAAACACAGGCCGGCAACGCACTTGCTAAGTACCCCTGGTGTTGCTAGTGTCTATGGACGGCGGTGATCGCTTACCGTCAGATGACCCACCTGTTCATTTGCCCCCTATAATATATAAAAAAAAGAATATGAGAATTTCGTTTCATATTACGGAAGAGTAAAAAAAATTTGAAAAAAAAAATTCTTTTTTGTAACATTGAAAGATATATTGTTGTTTACGTATTTTAAAATGCACTAGAGTTTAATATTTCAATGATACATTGTACGATTGTCTTTTCTTGAATTAAAAAAGAAATTAGATGTTAATAGTATATGTCAGCAGTCCATTTTTTATGGAATTTTATACACAGCAGATACTGTACTGATAGCTAATAAATACTATCTGTTATACGCTATACTGATATACCGTAATTTAAAAGTATTAATTATAATAAACCACTACATAATATAAAACAAAGTCCTCTGCCACATTTGTCTGTCAGTTCGCGCTAAACTCGAAAATTTAAAGTATTTAAGAAGGTTTAAGTATTTCTCAACTTTTTTGTAACTTGTCAAGGTTTTTTTAATAGCAGGACGGGATAACGTCCGCCGATCCCGCTAATATAACTATAAATAAAAATATGAGTTGAGAATAATTATATCATAATATCCACATTTTAATCCGCCGGCACATTAAGTTACTGAATAAAATGAATTAATAATATAATCTTAAATACCGTATCATTTTTGGCTTACACTCCAAGATCTCTCCTTGTGGTCTGCTCCAGCTCCTAGTCCGGGATTGTGTAGCGCCAATTCCTAACGTAGGGGCTTAGTAGATACCCACCCGTTTAGAAACCTGAAATCCTTTCGGTATGTTCATGACGCTTGTAAATTATACTTATTATGGTAATCTAAATGATAATTAAATATTTCTAAGCCGACATATATTTATATTTTGAAATGAAAATTTCTTCAGGCCCGTCGAGCGGGATTTTTTTTGCACGAGATAAATCTATAATCACGCCTGTGTATATCTAATATTGATGTTTTGTATTGAAATTGTGCAGCCCATCATATGTTTGATGAGTTATTAAAGTGTCTAAAACAGTATATTGTTATTATTCGAAGTGCCAATAGATGTGAAAAAGAGCAATGATATCAATTTCAATTCATATGAAATTTAAATAATTCAGACGGTAATTAATTTAAAAACTCAAAAGCGAACACAGTTTAAATTCCATTGTTTTGAGTTTTCACTTCTGTCGGCAGTCCTTATTAAAAAAAAAATCAGTGTATGGCGGCCATAATATAATAATACAATATTATTCTATTCTAGCACTCGGTATCGGCATTCAGCAAATAGTAAATCTCAAATTGCACCTCTTATAACTGGCCTCAAAATTGCTTTACTATTGAGTTTGTTTACACACAGCAATAGCCTACAGTGAGTATTCAATATCAGGGAATAATCCTGTCTGCTACATCACAATATAAATAAAATAATCCAGAAAAATAAATGCCATCACAAATAGCATCTTAAAATAATAAATTATTAGTATAAACTAAGCCGGAGCGGTTACCTTGTATCGCTAATGTGTTAGTTACTCGAACGTTAACCTAAGCTCAACGCTTTCGCAATTAGGTTTCATAATGATGTTCGTGTTGCGGCTCTCCTTCATTGAAGTATTAACGGTGTAGGGGAGAGAAATCCTCTTGCCTTAACTATATTATATTATGGTGCAATAAAACTTTTAAACGTCTGTCTTCACGACTTCCTTAGATTTGGTTCAATACTAAAAATGTATATTATATTTTGTACATAAATATATTTTTAAGTAAATATAGAGAAATATAAAATGTTGTTCCATCGGATTTAAGAGAAACAAAGACGAAATTAAATTGCACTTTATTTACAAATTTCAACTTATCTAAGTTATTAGGTGCAAGTTTTTGACGAGTTATCAAAGATGCATGACACGGCACCCGAAACACCATGTGACGAGATTCGCGCGCCGCGAGTACACGACACTGAGTAAGCAATGTAGTCTAGACTTACAAATGTATAGAGTAGCCATTCTATTTAAAATTTATTAGTATGCATTTTTTAATGATTCGCTTTAAAAAGTCGAATGGTGGGTTAATCTTGCCAAAAATATGTTTTTCCTATTTATGTATATGATAAGTTTGCCTAACGTATTTTTAATCATGTATGTATTAATATTAAAACAATAACATAGGAAATTGATTTGATTTATTAATATGGTTACTTTCATCGTTGAGTTGTAGTTATTGTAGGATCCCTATATATTTTGCTGAAATCCATTCAATAAATAATATTATATTTTTTATATAGCGCAGTAGCATATAGACATGCAGTTCAGCTGCTTATAAGTAGTTACTACAGTCTATTGCTATAATCTCGACATATCCACAGTTATGATGTCAGTCATTATTGATTTATACTCCTGAGGATTGAGTTAGAATACTTAGAATACCTTGTGTACTAATTTATGCCACTACACCTTGAAATCCAGAATAGCGGCGTGGGGATAATTGCTTTGCCCTAGAAATATGTGTGGTAAACAATGCTCTCGCTGTCGAAGCTTATTCAGGTTTTACCATTTATAATTATTCGAATATTTAGATAATTTTTTTCAAAACCAATTTACATATACTGACAAAATAAATTACCACCTCGTGAAATCTTTGAAAAAATCAACATTCTTTTAATTGTTTGCCGCATCTATACTTTTATTATGTCACAGCAATGGAGTTATAATGAAGCGCGTTTAGGAAGGTGTCTTATGAATACTGACAACACCGCCCGCCCCAGACGACTTAACTTGTCAGAAGTAAAACAAATGAAGCTGTGGGCAGAGCCGCTTCGACGCGTAATTATGACAAGCATTAATTTGTTCGAAACTTTCATACTGTTTTTATTAAAAGTTTAAACAATGTTAATTAAAAATTTTAAGATTTAGAATTATTAACAAGGATTCATGTTACATCATAAATGAATAAGTAAATTCGTTTCTTCCTTTCGTCTTATGGACAAACATAAATTTTGATTAAGTCAGCGAAAATAATATTAGAATATTTAAAAATATTCCATTGACAACTTGGGAAAGGCCACAAAACACAGTTATTTTTTTAATTGCAAAAAATAAATTATAATTACTGAATATCTATTGCAAAGAGAAAAATTATAATGTAGACAGTTTTTAATAATATCTATGAAAACACTAAATAGATGCAATAAAGAAAATCGATATTGAAATTTAAATCAATTTTTGAAAGAAGTGGAAATATTATTATTTCCTATACTAGACTCATAATTGTGTTTATATAGTAAACGCATTTAAACACAGATCAAAAATACACATTAAAATAGAAATTATACTTTTCAATATGACTGTACCTTTAGTGTAAATAAGTCATTGCGAATAGTAATAATGTTTACATCAATCATTCATAAGACGTACATAGATAAGATGTTGTTTATGACGAATAATTTTCTGTCATCATATCGCTTACCTTTACGCAATATGACACACGAGGTAATGAATTCGCATTTAAATTAATAGCAGGAACATATGGATTAAAGTGCTACCTTTCACTGCGACGATATTAGGAAGTGAATAAGAGGGATGTGATCGTAGCATACAGATATATATTAATAATAAATCTATATCATCAGTCTATTGAAGTCTATTGTTGAGGTATGTATGCTTGGTACACATATATGTTTCAACAACTCATATATGTATGAATAGTTAGCTTAGCTTAGATTAGCTCAGATAGGTCGCGAATTGCATGTATCAGGCAACAGCCAAAGCCGAGGTGTGCCGCGCACCCTTGAGCTGGTTGTCAAAATAAAATCGGCTGAGTGCCTTAAGCGCTCGCCTTAGTAGTCCGGTGAAGCTGTTAAGACCTTGCTCGGTCAATAGCGTAGTCAGTTCGAAAAAAAAAAATCTATTGAAGTGTTAGAATAGGTATGATTTGTTATATGTGCATTCTTCTTTAGAATACTACGCTTATGTGCAGACCAAACAGTAATTAAACAACTTTCATATAGTACGTTCGACTATTATTTCAACCTAACCCTACATTACACTATTATTGAGTAAGTCAAGTTTTTGAAGTGAAATCTTCTTTAGGCGCGTTGAGCGGTATCTTTTGGTGAGAGATAAACTCATAATTTCGCGTCATGACATGCTAGTAAACATGACCTACAATAATGCGCTTTCGTGGTTTGCGCCAGGTTAGTGACGCTTGTACACAGACATATCTAATAATGATATATCGTAATTGCTCGCGCGATACAGTGATACACCAATACATCACTGCAACAACACTACACACATCACCTCCACATACGTGCACGCTCACACGCTTACGCATAAAGTGGATGGGTTTTTCTTTTTTTTCCCGTATCAATGCAAGCACTGTTACTTCACGTCGGTTTTCTATGAGAGGGTGGTACTACCCCGGGCGAGCCGACCCATTCATGCTGAAACCAATAATAGTTTCAGCGTGGCTCTACCACCACGTTCGACTATTATTTCAACCTAACCCTACATTACACTATTATTGAGTAAGTCAATTTTTTGAAGTGAAATCTTCTTTAGGCGCGTTGAGCGGTATCTTTTGGTGAGAGATAAATTCATAATTTCGCGTCCTGACATGCTAGTAAACATGACCTAAAGTATTGCGCTTGCGTGGTTTCGCCAGGTTAGTGACGCTTGTACACAGGCATATCTAATAATGATATATCGTATTGAGATTGTGCAGCCCATCATATGTTGCATGAATGAATAAACTGTATAAAAAATTATGTAAGTAAATTTGGAGTGCCAATAGATGTGAAAGAGAGATTAATAGTAATAATAATTACAAATTATGTAATTGAAATAATTCACCATATAGTTAATTTAAAAATGCATAAGAGGACACAGTTTAAATTCCATTGTTTTGAGTTCTCACATCTATCGGCAGTCCTTATGAGTGCCTCGAGTTTTTTTTCTTCAAGTATACTTATAAACGTAAGATTGAGATTTTTTTCAAAAAAATGTAAATTGTGTTAAATGTGTCAAAATATTTGTTACTCAGTCAATATTCATCTTTCGAAAAAGCATACTTCACTCTTTGCGAAAATTTCATAAAAGTATTTGGACTTAGAACAAAAAAAACTATCACTACTATTATGATATCATAATCGTTAATATTTTCCCAAAAGATTATTTGTTAAGGTGACAATATCTTTACTTACATTTTAGGCGTATTCTGATATCACTAAAGTGGCCAATCATGGTATCAAATGTATGCATAGCGCAATATCATAGAACCATTGGCAAAGGTTAATGTAATATTTACAGGCAGTTTATTACTAATCTGTGGTATTTCTTTTGAAGCTAATTATGATATAGTTTGTATCTGTTAATAAACATTGCGGTTATGTTTTATTATGTTTCAAATTTGCTATAAGATATTGAAGAACTGTAATTTTATTTGATCTTCTATTTACACTATTTAAAGACCATGATTTATGTTAATTAATTTTTTTATAAATTATTAATTAAAGGAATGATAAATAGAAATTAAGAGATAGATAGTATACAAGAAATTACGGTTCCTTAAGCATACTAAACTGTGGAATTAGTATTTAAGATGTTTATAATAGTAATTTTAAATTGAAATAAATTGTTAAGACCTATTATGATGTTGTAAGTTATGTTGTTAAGTTGGCAACTTTTCTCGCTATTGCCTGGTCATTTCTGACGATACTGACTGGAACACAGCCTGCTGTTTGTTTTCTCGTCGTGGCTGGATGATGTATCTTATAATGTTAAGATGTGGCCAACTGGATTTGCACCTTCATAAATCTAGAGTAACTTCCGCTACGCTGGAAAGTTTTGCCGTATGGTACAGAATCAGCAGGATAAGGGATAAGGAGCTAAAACTGCATAGCATTTCGCAAAAGTCTGTCGTCGGTTCTATCAAAATGCTGTGATAAACAACCACATACGTGGTATTAATAACCTTAATTTATAAAGAGCGGCCTCCGATTGTGATTTCTATGAAATTTAATCAAGAAATCGTAGGCATCCTCTGTCTTATCACACTCGCTGTAAAGGGGTGAATTCTAAATTGTCCTGAGCGAATGTGACCAGGCCTTAACCTAAAAGTAGTAAACCCTCGATAAAGCACGCTGTATACTTACAATAATACATGACTTCCTTAGCTTAGAATAAAATAAACATATATGAAATTGTGTCCTCGTGTTATAAAAATGAACAAGTATACGCAATGCGATGAATTTTCCATTTCTTAATTATCTGAGTATAAACGTAATTGCCTCAAACATTTGTAGATTGTTTATCCACCGTGACTTTGTACAATTCCTTTTAATTCGAAACCAGCGATCTGCCTAATAGCAACAATAATCCTTAGTAATATGACCCCACTTTGGCGACCTCCCTCCTTATTAGGGGCACTTGGAATCCTCTAGGGAGGAAACATCCCTTGACATATTTGGCATGTATAATTTATAGGTGCCGACATGCAAACAGGAGCATATTTTTGACATCCGTTATTGTAAAATTCGCTTTATTTGTCTTTAAACCTACGAGTGGCGTTGTAATTTATTCATTATTGTTATGTATTATTTGATCTTATTTGATGATATACAATTATAAACATTCTGATGGAATATTGGACAAAAATTAGGTATGGTGGATATGTGTATGCTTATTGTCACTTGTATCTTCGCGCAGTCAGTCGGATCCCGATATAACCGTCGTGCTTTGTTCAAGCTTGTCTTTATACGTTAAATAGCTGGTCCGGCATACGTTGTCCCGCCCTGATTATAAAAAAATCCTTGACAAATTATGTACTATTATTATTTATATATTAATATATATATAATATAATATTTAGTATATAAAGATTATTATATACTAAAACCCCATTAATCACTCTATATGCTGGTGAAAACCGCATGTAAATCCGTTCAGTAGTTTTTGAGTTAATCGCGAACAGACAGAAAGACAGACGCAGTAGGGGACTTTGTTTTATACTATGCAATGATAGCAATTAAACATTTTGAAAAATAAACACGAATAAATATACTTTTTGTAATATACAATTAAAAGGGAGATATTATATTAAACACTATATTGTATGCAAAAATATTCAACAAGAAATTCTCGATAACTACATATTTCGGAATAAAGATTTGCATTAACAAGTAATGGTATTATGCGTCCTTTTGTACCTTACAAAAAACTCATGTTTAATAATTTAATGAATCAGTATATTAATGCAATTGAGATTTCAACAACAAAAAATGTGAATTTGGTGGGTTAGAAACAAAATAAGTAAAATCTATTTGTTTGTAGGATGCAATGTCCGAAACTACTGCTCCGATTCTAATTTTATTTTCACTAATACGAAGCTACATTATTCTTGCGTTACATATATTACGTTTTTATTACAATTAAACTGTAATGACGGGCAACAGCTAGTCTTAAGTTATATTATAAATGCGAATGTTTGTTTATTTATTCGTTATGCCGTCACGCCTTATCTACTCAAGGTCATCATGAAATTTTGTATACAGACGGACACAAGAACACAGAAACAGGGATTTATAGGGTACCTTAAATTAAGGGGTGTCGAATAACATCATAAGATTTTTGACACCCAAGCTAACCTCATCTGCACGTGGTGCACCCTGCTGAATAACGAACGAGGCAATGGCGAAAGCGGGGTGCTAGGGTTTTACAGCGCGACTGGGTCGCAACCACCATATGTATGGCGAAAAACCCGTCATAGTGATTCGCTTCTGCGGGTCGCGCTTCGGGATCAGCCTGTGCATATCCAGCCTTTCGCAGGCCGGCATGACAGTGGCGACCGGCAATGGATACTGTGTCACTCAGTGTTCGCCATTATTCTTAGATTGTACTGTGCTTACACTGTGCAGGCACAGTGCAGTCATTTTGCCGTGCTAAAATAAATAAATAAATAAAAAATAGAGTTCTCGGGGGATAACCCTAGTGAAGTCGCAGGCAAAAGCTACTATACAATATTCATATTCATGGTAAAACATTTGTAAATGTATAAGGAAAAAAAACAGCTTCTTTCTTCATAAAGTATTCACTGATAAAGCTTAGATTTTCTCATCTGATTGCATAGTGTTTGCGCGGTTCTTTAAAGGCATCAGCGCCAACAAAAAACGGCAGATATTTTAATTTTCAATAGCCCGGAGGCGCCGCAAGTACGGGAGTCATCACGTTATAATGATTTATACTTATATATTGAAAAATTGTTTACGTGGTTTAAGTTAAAAACTACACGCGAGTATAAAAATTTCAGTAGAATTTATTTTAAACTGCCTTTAACTCTTCCGAATGACATCTAAATTTTAGTTTAGTTTGAGTTAATTCTAGATCGAGAAAGGTTTAACAAATTAAAGATAGTTGACTTAAAAATATGAATGATTATAATTAAATGCGATAATAGCGGAGTGTCTAAAATTCCATTGGATAAAAACCACTTTCATTCGAAGCTGAATACCTCATAGTAACATTTGAGAACCAATATCCATTCTAGGCCTCTCGTGTTTCATGGCCAAACATTTCATCGTTCGATATTAGCCGAGAGATTGTGTTCGAAGGCTAATTTGTAGACAAATTAATAATAATTCACCCATCTTAATCGCTGTATCCTCAATTTGTAACCGCAGTAGTGCAGATCAAAATATAACGTTACTTTATTACGCTAAACGAAATGTTGATTTATTTTAACCTTTTTTAAGCTCTCTTCCTTTATGTGCTTGGGTAGCACGCACCTGTTTTGCTTCGGGGCATTGTCCTTTTGTATTTTGTTAGGTAACGTAGCAATAAATGAAGGTTGACGCGGGAATCAAAGCGTTATATTTTAGGGTACTTTATATAGATTTTTTTTTATTAAGAATCCGCTATAAGGAAACAAAGAAAATGTATAATTAAATGGGGTGTTTTGCATCTGACTTCGTCGCTAGCATCATACAAATGGGGATAAACCAGTCACAGTAACTGTTTTAATTGTCATATTTCAGCGTCAGCCAATATTTATCGAGTTACTAAGAGAATTGCAGATTTGCAAGACATCAAAGAGAGGCGATGAGTTTTAGACCTTTATAATAGCCACCGTTATTTTGGCTTGCATTATACTTACGGATACTGTGCAATTATTTCTTCGTGCTACAATATATAAGAAAATTTTCCATATTCGCTAAACAAATCAAATAACATATTAACTAGATGTTCAATTTCTACTAAGAATAACCTTATTTGTAGTTTAGTTATAACTACACCACTTGCCCCATCTCTCCACGGCAAGAAAATACACATCGCTAAGCGCGTAGTACTTATAACAATCGTACCTTTTAAGAACTTTAATATCTTTATATTAAATAAAAATACGGCGATATTTTTAGATATGTAAAAACGAAACTAACAACAATTGATCAAAATCTATCTATGTCTATGTCATTTTATATATATTAACTAAAGTATATACTTATATAAATCATTATCACCGTCAGCGTTTTGCCTCTCAAGAAATTTAAAGTATAGTGATCCATCCTTTCGTATATAAATAACTAACATATCCTATGGTGGGGCAGGCGTGTAAATAGCCGTTCACCATGCGGTTTGAAAAAAACTTATGTCCAAACACGTGGATGCGTGTCAGACTAATTTTGTTTGTACTCTGAGTGCAATGGATACTGTGTCACTCAGTGTTCGCCATTATTCTTAGATTGTACTGTGCTTACACTGTGCAGGCACAGTGCAGTCATTTTGCCGTGCTAAAATAAATAAATAAATAAAAAATAGAGTTCTCGGGGGATAACCCTAGTGAAGTCGCAGGCAAAAGCTACTATACAATATTCATATTCATGGTAAAACATTTGTAAATGTATAAGGAAAAAAAACAGCTTCTTTCTTCATAAAGTATAATTGAAAAGAATTGCACTGCGGATTACACTTAATATTTATATAGCGGAGCAAAATGTCGCGATGCGGAGTATCTCAGAGCAGAGTAAGGAGCGGAGTATCTCAGAGCGGAGTACGTAGCGGAGTAAGTAGCGGAGTACTGCACTTCTGTCAAAAGACAAAAGCGCCCCCCGTATCGACACAACTTATCAGAGCCAAACTAGATGGCGGGACATCCGCCTCAAAATGACAGGGGAATCGTGTCTAAATTGGACTGATCTTATGTTTATTGTCAGCATGGATTTACTTCTTTACATGTTTTTATTCGTTTTCTTAGTAGACTTACAAGATTAACTAAGTATTGTTTAACATTCACTAACTAACACTAACATTGACTCCATCCGCGTGGAATCTAATTTAAAAAGTGACTCATATAAAATCATCTCAGTCCATTTACCTATCTACATTTCTCTCATACTTCGCAACGTCGTCATTAAAATTACAATAACTTTTGATAGAGTGGACCAATTTTAATTTTATGGTAAACTCAGTACTTATCAGTGTTGCTTGTACATACAAACAGACAGACAGATAGACAGACAGACATTTCTAAAAACGATTGAAATGTATTTTATTACTTATTCGTAGACACCTGCAACAATTTTTACACGAAAATCAAAAAAGGTACAGACACGTTCCGTGTTATTAGAAAAAAATATAAATACGTATTAAATACTTGGTTTAAAAAAGTTTCCTAATAAATGCGATCGCCCGAGGCGAGTACGCGTTTTCCTTTTTCACAAGTCTAACCTAACGTAAACAAAGCGAGACAAAAAAGCAAGATGGCGAACATTCAGCGACCGCTGTGTATTTAATATGAGACCTTTTTAAAGACCTTTCAATACGTATTTAACTTTTTCGTAATAACTCCGGTTAGGTTTACATTCTTATTATACGTATAGATTTGTTAAATATATTTGAATCATTTTAATTTATAAATAAAAAAAACATTTGTTGTTATGAACAAAAAAAATATAAAAATATATTATAAAATGTTCTAGTATGTCTATTATTATTCTTGTATATTACACAAAAGAACTTAAATGAAACAATGTGCAAAGATGAGTAACCTTAAAATGTATTAAAAAATCCATCTAATAAAATAAAGTGTTGTAAAAATTATTTTAAAAGATCCAATATATTTTATAAATATGTGGTTCTGTATACTTTTCATTTTTCAATTAGCATATCATATACGATTATTCTTCAATTTTCAAGAGATAATTGTATTTTTTTTATATCATAGGAGTTAAACGAACAGGTCGATCACCTGATGTTAAGTGATCACCATCGTCATGGACACTAGCAACACCGGGGTAGTCGCAAGCGCGTTGCTAGCTTGTGTTTGGGGATGGAGGGCGGAAGGGAGGGGAAATGGGTCTCCGGGCTATCACTGACCGTACGAAACGCAACAACGCAAGCAATGTTACTTCACGTCGGTTTTCTGTGGGCAGAACCATTCATGCTGAAACCAGTAATAACTTCAGCGTGGCTCTACCACCAATAATATATATGAATGCATTAAATTGATATGTGTGTATATGTATTGTAATGGTGTACTGACCTGCTACAAGAGTGATTTCACGTTTATCACAAATTTAGGATGGTGAGGCGGATGTCCCGCCATCTAGTTTGGCTCTGATAAGTTGTGTCGATACGGGGGGCGCTTTTGTCTTTTGACACTAGATGGCGGGACATCCGCCTCACCATCCTAAATTTGTGATAAACGTGAAATCACTCTTGTAGCAGGTCAGTACACCATTACAATACATATACACACATATCAATTTAATGCATTCATATATATTATTGGTGGTAGAGCCACGCTGAAGTTATTACTGGTTTCAGCATGAATGGTTCTGCCCACAGAAAACCGACGTGAAGTAACATTGCTTGCGTTGTTGCGTTTCGTACGGTCAGTGATAGCCCGGAGACCCATTTCCCCTCCCTTCCGCCCTCCATCCCCAAACACAAGCTAGCAACGCGCTTGCGACTACCCCGGTGTTGCTAGTGTCCATGACGATGGTGATCACTTAACATCAGGTGATCGACCTGTTCGTTTAACTCCTATGATATAAAAAAAATACAATTATCTCTTGAAAATTGAAGAATAATCGTATATGATATGCTAATTGAAAAATGAAAAGTATACAGAACCACATATTTATAAAATATATTGGATCTTTTAAAATAATTTTTACAACACTTTATTTTATTAGATGGATTTTTTAATACATTTTAAGGTTACTCATCTTTGCACATTGTTTCATTTAAGTTCTTTTGTGTAATATACAAGAATAATAATAGACATACTAGAACATTTTATAATATATTTTTATATTTTTTTTGTTCATAACAACAAATGTTTTTTTTATTTATAAATTAAAATGATTCAAATATATTTAACAAATCTATACGTATAATAAGAATGTAAACCTAACCGGAGTTATTACGAAAAAGTTAAATACGTATTGAAAGGTCTTTAAAAAGGTCTCATATTAAATACACAGCGGTCGCTGAATGTTCGCCATCTTGCTTTTTTGTCTCGCTTTGTTTACGTTAGGTTAGACTTGTGAAAAAGGAAAACGCGTACTCGCCTCGGGCGATCGCATTTATTAGGAAACTTTTTTAAACCAAGTATTTAATACGTATTTATATTTTTTTCTAATAACACGGAACGTGTCTGTACCTTTTTTGATTTTCGTGTAAAAATTGTTGCAGGTGTCTACGAATAAGTAATAAAATACATTTCAATCGTTTTTAGAAATGTCTGTCTGTCTATCTGTCTGTCTGTTTGTATGTACAAGCAACACTGATAAGTACTGAGTTTACCATAAAATTAAAATTGGTCCACTCTATCAAAAGTTATTGTAATTTTAATGACGACGTTGCGAAGTATGAGAGAAATGTAGATAGGTAAATGGACTGAGATGATTTTATATGAGTCACTTTTTAAATTAGATTCCACGCGGATGGAGTCAATGTTAGTGTTAGTTAGTGAATGTTAAACAATACTTAGTTAATCTTGTAAGTCTACTAAGAAAACGAATAAAAACATGTAAAGAAGTAAATCCATGCTGACAATAAACATAAGATCAGTCCAATTTAGACACGATTCCCCTGTCATTTAACTATAACAATGGCTTTTGCCATTGCCTCGTTCGTTATTCAGCAGGGTACATGCACTACGTACAGATGAGGTTGGCGGTTGGCTTGAGTGTCTCAAGTATTATGATGGTTTTTAACACCCCTTACATACCAAAATTTAATACAATCTTTTAATTATTGCTATTTTCATATTCATGGTAAAACATTTGTAAATGTATAAGGAAAAAAAAACAGCTTCTTTCTTCATAAAGTTTAAAATATATTCATAAAATAAATAATGATAAATTAAACACTGAATGACATCATAACTATTTTCAACTTGTATTAAAACTTTTTCACACTACATTGTATTAAAGAAAAACATAAATATTAAAAAGATGTGTCAACTGTCACTTGCCTGTGACTATTTGTCTAATATTTGTCTAAGAGCTAGGCAACGGTTTCGACAGCGAATTGGCTGCCGGTAAACCTTTACAGGCAAAAATATTGAACTTTATATAATTTTAGAATGTTTTGTTTTTCACTAACTTTTAAACGCTACTAAAACGTGGTGGTAGAGCCACGCTGAAACTATTACTGGTTTCAGCATGAATGGGTCGCCTCGTCCGGGGTAGTACCCCTCTCATAGAAAACCCACGTGAAGTAACAGTGCTTGCATTGTTGCATTTCGTTCGGTCAGTGAGAGCGCCGGAGTCCCACCTC
>MU160427.1:12242-30030 GCA_015888305.1 Antheraea pernyi | reverse complement strand
TGTCTGTCTGTCTGTCTGTCTTTCTGTCTGTCTGTCTGTCTGTCCCTGTGAACGCGTATCACTCTGAAAGTACCGAACCGATTTTGACGACACTTGGCACAGTGATAACTAATGTTACGAGATTACATTTAGGATATTTTTTTTCTCATAAAACGCAAGGGATTCTCCAGGATCTGCCTGTTTGTCTGTCCCTTTAAACACGTATTACTCTGAAAGTACTGAACCAATTTAGACGAAATTTGGCACAATGATAACTAACATTACAAGGTTACATCTAGGATACTTTTTATCTCATAAAACGCAAAGGATTCTCCAGGATAACGGACGAAAGTAAAAAAAATGTAGTTCATGATATTCTTGACGAATTTTGGTAAATTTTCTTTGTGCTATATATAGTAGACAGATTAGCTAAAAAATTAAGCTATATTTCCATATGCTACTTCAAAAAAAAAATACCAAAAAAAACGTTCAACTAACCCAGTCTTTCAGAGTCAAGTTTCTCTTAACCACAAGTAAGTGACATCTATATTATAATAAAACTGTAGCAGGGCCAAATCTGTACATTAAATATTTTTTGAAAATTTTGATGGGGGTAGGCTTTGTTGTCGATATAGAAGCCAAAAATAACCCTTTTAAAATTTTTGTCTGTCTGCTACAGTTTTATTATAATATAGATGTCACTTACTTGTGGTTAAGAGAAACTTGACTCTGAAAGACTGGGTTAGTTGAACGTTCAGGGCTAACTAACTCTTTTCAGTTACAAGACAGAATTAAAAAAAAATCTTTTACATTCCAAACTATATATAGGCCTTTATTTGATATACAATGAGATTGCAATTATTATGGAGTGCCTTAAAATACTACTTCTTTGGATGAACGTAGTTTTTTTTGTACGTTATCTCTGTGTTAAATATTTGTGCCTACCCATTTATTTCCCTGTAGTATTTGTTATTTAACAAATCTGTATATAACTAGCTAATAAATAGAATTACATCAATATTCCATCTTTTATTTAACAGTACGTACTCGCACCTTTACTTACACGTAGAACAAAGCTAGTATCAAAGCATTACCTATTCCATAAGTTCCCCTACATTATGCAAACAAAAGAGGTGATAAATTTTGCGTAGTTTCGAATGTGAAAGAATACTTGATCAGACAATAAACCCCATGTTATAAAGAAATAATTATGGAAACCGCGGGTTTTTTATTTATGAGCATACAAACGGACATAGAGATACGTCTTTTGTAATTAGTATACATTCAGACATTGTATACATAAATAAATTTCACTACGTATAAATATAGAAAAAATATATATTTGGTAGTCTCCCAACTATATTGTAATAAATATATATTTACTACGGTACATTATATTTCAATGACCAAAAGGTTCTATCCTAAACGGCGTGGCATTAGATATTAATGAATTTTCGGACATATTTCAAGCAAAAACAAAAGAGAGTTACTTAATGGTTCGCATCACGTCGAAAGAAACGTGTCTTACATTTCTAATTTATGATTTATAAAGCATTAACCTAAAAGCTTCTTGAAACGTGTTACAGAAGTTACAAAAATGTGCACAAGGGATATAAATAAGTAATCGTTCGAGTCCCTACAGTCATCAATTGAAACTTGTATTGTAATATGTACTATCATACTTTTTATAAAGTAAATATTAGACTGTTTTTTTACACTTTAGCGATTTATGCCCGGTTTCTGAGATACTCGGTTAAACTACCAATAGTTATTGGTTATTAGTTATTTCAACGGTGGTAGAGCCACGCTGAAACTATTACTGGTTTCAGCATGAATTGGTCGGCTCGTCCGGGGTAGTACCACCCTGTCATCAGAAAACCGACGTGAAGTAACAGTGCTTGCCTTATTGCGTTTCGTTCGGTTAGTGAGAGCGCCAGAGGCCCACCTACTCTCCCCTCTCCTCTCTCTTCTCCCTCTCCCTCCCCTAACCCTTCCCCTCAAAGGGTGACAACGTACTTGCGACTCCTACAGTGTCCATGGACGGTGGTGATCACTTAGCATCAGGTGACCCACCTGTTCGTTTGCCACCTATGATATTAAAATATATATATATTAACTCAACAAACTTATCCCTAAGATAAACTTTCAAATGGCCCGTTGAGTTTTACTGACATTTATCGTATGATTGAGTGTGTTCAGAAATGCAATTTGACAAGTTATCGAACCGATAACGCTATTGAACAGATAAAATACAATTAAAGTACCTCAGAAACCGGGCATAATGTTTGACCACAACCTCAGTTGGTCTTAAATAAATGAGATCGAAGTTGGTGAATACGCTAAACATTACAGTACTAAACTGGCTCTTAATATAAGCCTTAAAGCCTTAGGAAATACCCTGCTACGGCTTCATCACCTTGTTTTCTTTCACCGATAGCTGCAGCTCATCCGCAAGGATTCAAACCTATGGCCATAGATGCGATTTCTGAACATGTTATCAACTAAGATATCATCGCTTTAATATATATTTAAGAAGTACAACACAGACACGTGTGGTGCTTGAAGCAAAATAAGTAGTAGGTAGTGGAATATAGAAAGAGGAAACAGTAAATATAAGAAATACTGTATAATGCATTATATCTCATGTGAAATTCTATGGATGCATATGTTTAGTCTCTTTTTAATATTGCTTTCTCGTTTCAAATCACAACAGGACTACAGAAGCTTCCATTTTAAAAATATAGGCGTACATTAAAATACAAAATAACCCATATATGACATAATATTTCTTTATGTTCTGTGATATAACTTTTAGAAACATGCCCAGAAGTTTTCTATTCAATTGCACGAGTTGTACGCCACCGAATGCTGTAAAATCGTTTATCATCAAAATAATTTCAGTTTATGTTGTTTCTCGAACGTTATTATTCATTTCGTTTCCTTAATTAAGCGATCTGTTTACAATGAAACAATTAATTGGTATTTCTCATTGTTTGAACTCCTTATAGGATTATGAAACTCTTTCGTTGTACGTTCAAAATTAATATCGGAATCGTTGACCTTACTAAGAAAGTGTTTACTTAGCTATAACTTGTTTTAATATTTGTATATGAAAAATTCCAATGACTCTTCATTTCAGAAGTAGGTTTACAGTGAAATAAATTTAGAAATATGAACCACTTTACCTACTATATTTATTTCTTTGGAGTTTTTTTTTAAGTAACTACACTATTGGTCTGACAGGCCTTCACAGCTTCGCTTAGACTACTAAAGCGAGCACTTAAGGCACTTGGCAACATTGGCAACATGCTCAAAGAGTGGCTGAACCTCAGCTTGGGCTGTTGCCTTAGATGCAAGTTCTCGAATTTGTCTAAGCAAAGCTAAACTAGCTACTCATACACGTAAGAATTCCTGCGATACACATGTCTACCGGTATGTGAACCTCACGAATACAATAGTATATTTCGTGTTTGAATTTCTTTGTGGTTACACTAGATTTTGCCTGGGGCTTTTTTTAATTTTTTTTATAGTAGCACGGCAAAATGACTGCATTGTGCCTGATGGTAAGCACAGTACAATCCAAAAACAATAGCGACCACCGAGTGACACACTATCCATCGCCGGTCGCCACTGACATGCCGGCCTGCGAAATGCTGGATATGCACAGGCTGATCCCGAAACGCGACCCGCAGAAGCGAATCACTATGACGGGCTTTTTCGCCATATACATGGTGGTTGCGACCCAGTCGGGTTGTAAAACCCTACCACCCTTGCTTCGCTTGCGTTGATATAGATTATATATGATCTATCCCTCGATGACAGTCTTAATCTCTAGACAGAAAATACCTTATGTTCTTTTCTCTAATTCTAAAAACATTTATAAGTAGTAGTTAAAGGCGTAAAAGCGTAACGAATAAACAAACTTAAATTCGCATATTTATAATGTTAGTTTGGATAACGTGATCGCTTACTGATTATATAATTATTTTTTTTTAATTTTTTTTTTAATTACCCATTTATATTGTACTAGCAAGCTACGTTAACCTGTCCTGATAATAAAAAATATCCTAGAATCAGATCGCAGCGCCACCAACCGGGTCCAATTGTAAACTTAATCCATTCTCGAATGTACTGGAACACAAGCAAAAAAATAATCTTAATCGGTCCAGTCGTTTAGGAGGAGTTCAGTCACATACATGCAGGCAGAAGAACTATATATAAAGATATACTTATGTAAAAAGAAAATACGTATTTTAGACTCAATTTTCGAAACAGCTAAACCGCACCTATTTTAACGAGTATTTGACTAATAGATGAAGAATTTATTAAAGTATAAGTATAGACCATAATCATTACGCTTGTCCATACGGGCTACGTAGTAAAATTAATTAGACATAAGTGAAAATTGGTATGTAATGATGGCAACTGCGACCACCGAGTGACACACTGTCCATCGTCGGTTGCCGCTGTCATACCGGCCTGCGAATAGCTGGATATGCACAGGCTGATCCCGAAACGCGACCCGCAGAAACGAATCACAATGATGGGTTTTTTCGCCATATACATGGTGGTTGCTACCCAGTCAGGCTGTAAAACCCTACCACCCCGCTTTTGCCATTGCCTCGTTCTTTATTAAGCAGGGTGTACCACGTGCAGGTGAGGTTGGCTTGGATGTCTCAAGTCTTAGATGTTATTCGACATCCCATATCTAGTTCTTATGAAAAAATGAAACCATTTGCAGGGGCACGTAGTCAGGGGAAACTGTTAGTCTATAATAATCATCGTTGTACTCTAATATTTCTGTACTTAGAGGAGTGTAAATTGGGGAATAAAGATAACGTAGAACCATTACAATAACAGTAAAATCATATTTTTTAACGTTTATATATTATTATTTATTGTTTATGAGTATATGAGTCACATAATATTTATTTACAGATACTGACTACACGTCCGTATATTAATTCCCCCCATTGATAACCAGTACTGCAGTACCACCCAGATGAACTGCAGCACGTAGCCGAATGGGGCTGTCACTATCGAATAAATAATGTATATATTTCCTTTATTTATCTTGTTGTTTGTAATTGTTCTCTAACAATAAAGACTTTTTCATTATTTCTATATTATAGTACTGGATTTACACAAACCAAAACTAAAGACGCTATTTAACATAGAGGTTAAGTATGAAAAATGCGACCGAAATAATAAAGGTTGACATAAAATAGTTTATTCAAGGTCCCTGTCGGTAGGCAATTTTTCCGCTGAACAACTGCCATCGCATGCTATATGCCCATTTATAAACAGTTGGGTGAGAGCCCTTAATAGTCCGACGACAGCTAAATGTCACCGAGCGTTTATTTGCTTACATTCACCGCACTATTTTCACGTAACTTTATTATTCAAGTGAAACGATATCTTTACTTTTGCATTTATTTATTTTTTATTAGATTATTGCGTAGCATTTATATATTTATAATAATTTCAAAAACTTTAATAGCTTTGTTTATACATATAGAATACTAGCTGTGCATTGAGATGTCGACGCAATAAGAATGGATAAATTCGATACAAAACAAGTACGTACCGTAGGGACGTTACCACATAGGCATTAACAGTTAAATCTTTCTAACGTCTAACTCGCCTTTGCCTTAATAACCTTCGCTACACCACATAGTTCTCTCGTACTTTTACTTCGTTCTCAGACGTACAGAAGAAGTACAGTAGTACTTCTTAACTTACTTTTCACACGCTCCGCTCCTAAAGAGCGTGCAATGGTTATAAAGCCGATAATGTTCCCAAATAAATAGTCTGTAAATTGCAAATAGGTGTATCAAAGTTGACTGGTAATTTCAGAGATTCCCGCGTTCAAATAAATAAAAAACAAACAGTATCTTGTCCTTTATATTAATGTAGGTAAAAGATATTTAATAAAGGTATTTAGCAACTATTATGAATATACTACGTTTGTATGCGTATATAAATACATTTTAACGAATAATTAATAGTTACTTCTATAATGAAAATATGTTAATATTTATTGTATTATAGCATACTTAACATTAGCAAACTGGATAGTCTGTTTAATTTATTTTGCAATATAAAACAAGTTATAATTAAATATATTCTAATATTAACTTCAAAATGTTATTTGCAAATTAGTTTATACACTGCAGTGTTTTAATTTGGTTAACAAATTGGTTATAGAATAAATTCAATATTATTGATTGTATTCTTTTACTAGACGACCCATACCACTTCGTCTGCATCAAATCGATTATTAGCGGTTTCAATTGTATTTTTAAACTCAAAAAATCTTAAACACTTAGAAACCCGATTGCAGGAATATCTGCCGTTTCCAACCGGGAATTCAAACTATCGAGAGACTCACGCAAACATATACTCAGTTGATATATGAAAAATCATTTAAAAAAAGCCTAGAACCCATTCGGAGCATCATCTACCAAGTCCAATTAAGATAAAAACTAACCTACATATATTGCCGATAAATGTCTTCCCTTTAGCTTGGCTTGGCTGTTCCTGCCGCTCGCTCGCTGTTCGCTCAACTTCGCACCCGTTCACTATTCGCGTAGAGCCTACTTTAGGACCAAACAATATCCAGAAAACTAAATTTATCAAATATCGAAACAATAATCGTGCTGACGGAACTCCAATTGAGATTCACCTTCTACAATGCAATGTAACTATTATCTAGGTAAACCTAGATATATGTTATACGTGATGAGTGACTTTACGTACGTCCAGATAGAAGGCATCTCCAGGTCCCTGTGGAGCTCCTCATTCCGAACGTAATTCGGAGCCCTGGTGGCTTTGCGTAAGAAGTAGTTCTGTATACGTTGAAGTGTAAAAAGTTAGCTTTTTACATATGTGCAAAAACGGGTGCGCTGTATGTCAAAATCGGACGAATACAAGTTTTGTAAAGTGTGAGCTTGTGTCTTAAGGACATCTTGTTCTTGTGACAAATTAACGGGTGTAACCGACCCAAGACCATAGCGGCCCTATTCCTGACTCTTTTAGTGTGTTGATTAAACATGAGGCGTTTATCCAACGTGACTCCTAGGCCCAATCGATGATCGGCCCAAGGAATCACTGACCCATATAATTTGATAGGCGCGAGTTTGCGCACGTGTTTATCTGACTTCGGGTCGAAAAATATCGCGGCGCTTTTGTCCGGATTTACTTCTATACGCCATCTCTCGATAGAGGCGCCGGTATGCCTCCCGCGTTCGATAGTTTAGATAAGGCGGAGTCTCTTGCCGCGAGTCTAGAAAAACAGTGTTCACCGAACACAGTCAATACTGACACCACACATATTGGATCGATCAAGTCATCGGTAGAACACGCGCTCGCGTCTCCACCGGCGGATACCCTAACCCCCATCACATTTGAGGAAGTTTCGGATGCCATCAAGCGTTTAAAACTTAGGAAGTCCCCAGGTCCCGATGGGATCAGGAACGAGGTACTCAAGCTCCTTCCTGATCGTATCATTCGGTGAACACTGTTTTTCTAGACTCGCGGCAAGAGACTCCGCCTTATCTAAACTATCGAACGCGGGAGGCATACCGGCGCCTCTATCGAGAGCGGCCATAGGAGTTGTCTCGTCTGACTTAATCGATCTAACTAACTGCCAGTACGCTAGGTGGGACGGCTGGATTTTCTCCAAAAACCGGTTCCACCTTTCGTCGCGGATTTGTGAAATACGGGCCTTAACTTGTTTGCGTAAAGATCGCAAGCGGTCGCGATTTTCTCTGGACGTGTAAGTGTCATGAGCTCGAGTCGCGGCGTTCTTTTCCGTTATCAACGCCTTCACGTCGTCCGGGAGTATAAAGCGGCGATCGTTCACCGCTTGCACCTCTCTCGAGGTCTCCCTGACGGCGGTATTATGATTTTCAAAATCATTTTTTTTATATCATAGGAGGCAAACGAATAGGTTGGTCACCTGAAGTTTAGTGATCACCGCCGTCCATAGACACTAGCAACGCCAGGAGAGTCGCAAGTGCGTTGCTATCCTTTGTTGGGGGAGAGGGGGGAGGAGTGGGGAGGGAAGGTAAGGGAGAGGGAAAGTGGGCCTTCGGCGCTCACACTGATCAAACGAAACGCAACAATGCTTGCATTATTACTTCACGTCAGTTCTCTGTGAGAGGGTGGTACTATCCCGAGCGAGCCGACCCATTCATGCTGAAAACAGTAGTAACATCAGCGTGGCTCTACCACCTACAAATTAAAAAATATTTAATATATAGATTTGGCCTAGTTATAGTTTTATTATAGTATAGAAGATTGATTTTATTATTGACTTATTATTTTGAAGAGATAGTCGCTCAGTCAGTGGGAGATTATTTGGATATAATTTCGATCAATCCTATAAAGACTTGCGCTTTCGGTTAGAGACAAAATCGTGATAAAACATAGTGATATGATATCTTAATATGTCCATTGTTTATCTATAAGTGTCCAATCTTCAATCATCATTTAACAAAAGTTGATCGTGCAATCAAACAAGAAATCTGCAAAGGAAATATAATAATACTAGCGGGCAGGGCGGACGTGTATTAAAAAAAAAATTCAACCGCAGCGCCACCTACCGGGTCCAATTGTGAATCTAAACCATACTCGGATTCACTGGAACACGCACACAAAATTTCATCAAAATCGGTCCAGCCGTTTAGGAGGAGCACAGAAGAAATTTATATATAAAGATACGGTTTAGTATATATCGTGCTATCAATTCACATAAATAATGCGGTTGATTACCAAATGCATCCTGCCTATCACCTGCGAATGCATCATCAACAGAAAAAGGTATTAATTACTATGCGTGTCAAATACGCATACATACCTGTATTAAAAGCTTTGCATGGCAATGTTTAATTCGCTTTTGTGACTGTGCCATAACCCATATCTACCAACTGGCCCTTCGACCAAACCAATTAACGTGATCTACGACCAGCAGTAACGATAATAAATTTATATTAACTGTTTATTAAAACGAAAGTGTTATAATTAATTAAGTGAAAATAAACCGCGTTTAATCATTAACGTTATAAAAAATCGTAACTATGTATTTTTTTTTTCATAACCGCTACGTGAAAAATTAAGCGATGAAAGGGCGTTTATATTTCAGTAATTATAAAGTTTTTCTGTGTTTTTATACCGTACAACCTTTTACGCTTCATAACAAAGTTGGGAACGAGTGTTTTAACAGGGAATACGTTAATTAAGTAGGTATCCATAACCTCGGAACGTGTTATTTTGAGCATAAAATTTTTTCACGATATCGCTGTGTACATGACCTAATAATATCGAAAATGTTTTGTTCATTTTGTATGTTATTTTTTATAATAGGAAGCACATTATTATGTAAGTTACAAATTCTTTTTAACCCATACATTTTTTAATTTTTTTTACTGTGTATTAAATAAAGCTATCGTGATAATAAAACCAAATATGTATGACGTAAAACAAACATAAAATATCAAAATCCAGTGTATGATTTGAGTGATGCATAGACAACGGCAGACCTGTATATTACTTATATTATCAAGTTAAGGGATGAAAGTACGTTTAAATTTTTAACATCTCTGCATCAAGAGTTATTTTTCTTTATTATTTGTAAAATAGGTAATTAAAAAATGTCTTTTATGAAACTAATGAATCAACCAACTCAGAACTTCAAAGCTCATGAATAAAGTCACAATTCAATGGTTGTAAGTTTTATGTAATTTATGTCGTAGTTCAGAACTTCCCGTCAGTTATTTTTGATGATCACAAAGGCGCCATTGGGAACCAACTGTGTTTTATAAAGTGCTATCACATACTTTATGTGGACGGTACATGTTATATGATTTTAGCGTTTCATTATTTCTACAATTAATTAATTAGTCATTTCAAATATATTACATTTATATATTAATTCAAAATAGAACAACAGTAATACATTATATCTGAATAGACTAACCTGACTTTGTAGGTATTGGAATTATTGTGTTGTTAATTACATGTCGGGTTTCCATACTTTAACTTAGTTACATTTATAAAAAATATGAAGGTAAAACAAATAAAAAATAAGATTTTTTTAAATTTAAATAATTATATTCCTATTAAGAAATATAAATTATAATATGAAAATTATCAATGAACTATCTTACATACATAATACATAAGTAAAAAAAACCGAGTACAAAGTGAACAATGTGATGATTGGTTTTAACTTTACAAACTCATTGGCGATTAAAACAAAAACTTTTATTTTATTGAAAGTTAATTCATTTACAATTTAATAAACACAATTTGTCGTTACTCTATAATTAGCTTAAGGGTGTTTTATTTTCAGAACGTGAAAAATTGTATAGGTAATTGTTTTATTAAATTTCTTTTACATGAATACATAGTATTCATTCGGAAACAGTGGTAATAAATATTATTGACCATATACAAACCGATGTAATTTTTCACAATGATTGAAAAGAAATCCACCAAAGCTCATCAAGAAATAATTGAAGATCGCTCTTTTTATATATTTTATTTTAGCTTTTATTTTATGAATTGTATCATACATAATATAAACCGAACTTAGCACAATTCCTGGAATATCACATCATACTGCCTGTACACACTGTATATCATGCATATCAGCATTATATGACGGCAACATTCGGTTGTTAATTCTATGTTATTTCAATTACTTGAAACTCGTAAGGACTATCTACAATTTATATATACAATAAAAGTAATTGCAAAGGTCAAAATAATGAATTCCGCTATCGCTTCTCACTTACTACCGTGAGAGCATTTCCATTTCTATCATTAACTCGACGAAATTAATGTCAATCACTTTTATTAGTGGATAAATTAAAGACAGTAGCAACACATCTCGGTGGGTCGGCACTATACCAGGCCATAAATTGTGGACTTTAAAAGGGTATAGATAATTATCTTTATACCCAACACCCCCGTTTAATTTATAACTTCGTGCTTCGGTCAGCGGTTTAGTCGAAATTTTTTGGTCTAATTAAAATATCTGTTGAGATTTTTCGAGTTCAACCTTATTAATAACGAAATAGTTTAGTTAAAAACTTACTCTATATTGTTGGGCTTCAGTTGATGATACTATCTTTCTTATTTTATAAACTAGTTGATACCCGCGACTTCGTTCGAGTAAGTATAGATTTGTTATTTTACGGAGTCTATATTATATCTGAATTATTTATGAATCGATTTTTAATAGTATTTTGTCAAGGTCTATAATTCTTTTAACGATCTCATATTATACTCTCATATCATTTTAGTGTAGACACTATAGAAAAGTGTAATTTTCTAAAAAAAAATCCAACTTTAAAAAAACAAAATTTTTGTCATAATGGGTTCAGCCCGTTCGGCGTTTAGTCCGGACACACAATAGATACTGCAATTTAATTTATATTTATAGATTAAACATGAAATAGCATGAAAAATATTTCAGTCTTTGTATTACATGGGATCTCAATTTTTTTTATTTAATTAGGATTGTACGAACATAAATCTTACTGATGATATTAAACAATTTGAAGAAATACATTTATATTAAAAATGTATTAATAATCTGCGTAATAAACTTGGTAGTATGTAGTTTATATTTCTTTGAATATATATTTTTTGTATTTGTTTTTAAAATATAATTCTCAATCTAGTGATCAGGCGCTGTGAGACGGGGGACTTTATATAAAATTAACTGATAAATAATACACCAGGATTATGAACAATCATTTAAATTAATAATTAACCAGTCTTGAATTCGAACCTATGACACTCGCTACAACTTAAGTTACCGCGCTATTCGTTCTAGATTTCTATGTATGCTTATTTTAAATCATTACATAGTATAACACAAAGTCCTCTGCCGCGTCTCTCCGACTGTTCGCAATAAACTCAAAAACGACTAAACAGATTTTCATGCGGGTTGCACCAGTATATATAAAGGGATTCACGAGGAAGGTTTAGGTATATAATTTGTCTATATTTTTTAAATTATTAATAATAAACGGCCTCCGTGCCCACTAGTTACATATATAATTTATACATATTAACTACACATATATAACGAAATAAAGAATTTTCGAAGATATAAGTTTTAAACGAACATAATATTAACAAATGTTCAAGTTATTCTAATGTAATCTATTACTGTATTTCTTACAAATTAAATCTCAAACGATACAGTGCGTATGGAAACAGTAAATTTACAAAATCGTATCTAAGTACTGACAAGCGGCTTACGTCGCTTAAATCAAGATTAAGTGCGAACATACGGGTCATACCTCAAAATGTGTCGTCGATAAATCAACGTTAAAATAAGAAATTCGCCCCGACTAATTCTGACCGACTTCAAAGTATCTTAAACGTGGCTCGGTGAAGGGTGAGATCGTAAATATCTGGTAGTTGAGTATAATTAAATAGTAAAAAGTTTGTATACTTTATCTTTCCTGTTGTATCTTAGTGGTCGCCTAGTGGTCGAAATTCGACGATAATTCATTTCGACATTGAATAAGACCAAAGAAAATAATAATTATTTCAGTGGTTTCATACATTTATTAAAGAGTAGCTGACCCGTGCAACTTCGTCTGCATCAAATCGGTTATCAGCGGTTTCAATTGTATTTTTAAATGGGAAAATTTTTATTAAACCTAAAACAAGATTGCAGTCACACCTATAGTAAATCCAAACTATCAAGGGACTACCTCAAACATATACCCAGATGGTATGTAAGAAATCTTTTAAAATAAGCCTACAACCCGTTCGCAGCATCATCTACCGGGTTCAATTAAAATGAAAACTAACCTACATATATTGGCGGTAATGTGAAAAAGTTTGAGAGGTCTATGGACCCCCAGTTGGAATGAAGTTCCTTTCCCTTTTCTGTAGACGTTTACTATACTGTCAGTATAGTTTACATTATAAAATATCAAGTTGATAGAGTTAAATTGTAAATTAAACGATAAAATATATTCATAAAATAAATAATGATAAATTAAACACTGAATGATATCATAACTATTTTCAACTTGTATTAAAACTTTTTGACACTCCATTGTATTGAAGAAAAATATAAATATTAAAAAGATATGAGCAAGGCGCGTCAATTGTCAGCTGCCTGTAACTATTCGTCTAAGAGCTGGCAACGGTTTCGACAGCGAATTTCAATAAGCTAGTTTTTTATATTTCTTTATGTTATTCCGAAACGGTTTTTTTTAAATTACAATTTCCATTTGTTTATTTAAAAGTTTATTTATAATCTATATATATAAAAGAAAGTCGTGTTAGTTACACTATTTATAACTCAAGAACGGCTGTACCGATTTGGCTGAAAATTGGTGAGGAGGTAGCTTAGAGCCAGGAGACGGACATAGGATACTATTTTCAACTTGTATTAAAACTTTTTCACACTCCATTGTATTGAAGAAAAATATAAATATTAAAAAGATATGAGCATGGCGCGTCAACTGTCAGCTGCCTGTAACTATTCGTCTAAGAGCTGGCAACGGTTTCGACAGCGAATTTCAATAAACCAGTTTTTTATATGTCTTTATGTTATTCTGAAACGGTTTTTTAAAATTACAATTTATTTAAAAGTTTATTAACAATATGTTAATAAATAAATAATTTTAAATTATCGATTACTTATTAAACTGTAAATATTAAACAACAAATCCTGAAAGTTTAATTGAAATATCTTTTACGGTTTCTTTGTAATCTATTTTTTAAATAAGAGGTCACCAAAATTTTCATTAGCAAAAAAATTGTTGTAAAAATGAAAATAAAAAAGAAACCGATTTAGGGTATCATTATTGACAGTGATTACTTTATATTGAAATATTTTTATTTTTATTCCATGATTAAGTAGGAAAAGGACGGTCCACTTGACTTGATCTTACTCAGCTCTACTTGAGATCTAGTCCTCTCTAGGTTTAGATTGTTTACCATCTTAGACCATATAAAAAAGCAAAGCATAAAAGTCAACAAACAACTAAACTAGGTTTTTTTTATGTCATAGGTGGCAAACGAACACGTGGGTCACCTGATGTTAAGTGATCACCACCGTCCATGGACACTAACAACACCAGAGGAGTTGTAAGTGCGTTGCCACCCTTTGGGGGGAAGGGTTAGGAGAGGGAGAGGAAGAGGAGAGAGGAGAGGAGGTGCGCCTTCGGCGCTCTCACTGACCGAACAAAACGCAACAATGCAAGCACTGTTACTTCACGTCGGTTTTCTATGAGCGGGTGGTACTACACCGGACGAGCCGACCTTTTCATGCTGAAACCAGTAATAGTTTCAACATGGCTCTACCACCAAGTAACTATTTTAACGGACCCAATGATAATACACAAAGTGCTTGTATCGTATTAAATAAAACAAATCGATAATTTAGTTACTATCTCAATATCATATTTTTATTTAATTACAAGCTGTGCCCGTGACTTCGTTCGCGTGAAGCCTTATGTAAAAAACAGCGATTAATAAAGTCATCTGAATTTATTAAGTCCATTTACGTATCTACTTTTCTCTCGTACTTAAGTCGCGTCGTCATTAAAAGTACAATAACTTTTGATACACCGAACCGATTTTAATGAAACAAACACTAACTGTTACTCGAAGATATGATTTATGATTTACTTGAAGAGGTTTTATCATTAACGAAGAATTTTATCAGTGGTGCGTATAAACAGACAGACAGACATTTCTAAAAACACATTATAAACATTACAAAAATCTAAAATGTACAGACACGTTAGATTTATCTTATTACATATATAGATATAGAAGATAGATATTACTTATTTACCCTGTCTTTTATCTATATAAATATATTGAAAATACAGTTCATTTGAGACTCAATCAAGTCGAAACTCTAGTCCGGTGAAGCTGTGAAAGCCCGTTAGGTCAATAGCGTAGTCAAAGCGAAAAAAAACCGTTGAATCTACTGAACGTATCAGCATATGACGATTCGATGCGGAATTGTTCATAGATGGTTCTATTTTTAATATGCGCAGCGAAGCGGAAAAGATTACCTGGTTAGAGTTACTGACTATTATTAAATATATTATGTTGTAGAGTAGTTTGTTTGAACTTTATATTTTTTAACTTTAATATTGAACATTACTTTACAATGTATATATATCTAAGTAAAATATAGTACTAATTTTTATTATTGTCTGAATAAAATGATTTTTATTCAAGAATCATTAAGAGTGGAATCATATAGGCTGGTGGTTTTATCTAATAGAAACTTTGGCAGCATTAAACTTGCACAAGATAGTGGGCTTCGAGACAAACTCAGCCGACACAGCAGTTTCCTTACTTCCGTAGTCTTCAAATAAGGACAGATAAACGGTTAAAGAAAAGTTTTGTGCAAAAACAGATACAACAATATCGAATTTTGCGATTAAATATTGTTTGAGTTGTAATGAAATAAATGTAGACGACAGTGATTAAACTACTTATATATAGTCGTAGTATCTGTCATTCTTATAAATATAATTTTAATCTTAGTGTAATCCTTACAGGGAATAGATTACATTGACGGTCTTTAAATATATACAATGATAACGTGATTTAATTATAAAATTAATATAAGTATCTACCTGTATTACATCGAATATGTATTACTTAATTATATACTTGGTACAACTCCTTAGTATTATTTATATGTAAAAAGTGAATGTTTATTTGTTTATCTCAGAAATAATTCATCTGTACTACATACAACTCTTCTGTAATACGCCCAGAGTGAATGCAAACGATGTTGCGAACAACAAAATATCATAACTACCCAGCAAAAACTTATTTCTATGAAAGTACATTACACTACTGGTGATATAAAAAGAGGCTGATCTATATACTTCTGCAATCTACTACTAAATTATGACAATATTTCTCAAGAGCTTCCTACATTTCCTCGCGACTATTTTTATTGAACCGATAGCATTTAATTTGAAATCAAAATTAATTAACAATTAAGCGGTACAAGGTTTGAACGCGGACACATCACATTCTTACCTACTTGTGAAAATAAAAATAAAATTTAGTTTATAATAGGCCATCTAATGTGACAACTTGGGGAGTAAGGGGTGTCGAATAACATCTAAGACTTGAGACACCCAAGCCAACCTCTCCTGCACGTGGTGCACCCTGCTGAATAACGAACGAGGCAATGGCAAAAGCGGGGTGGTAGGATTTTACAGCCTGACTGGGTTGCAACCACCATGTATATGGCGAAAAAGTCCGTCATAGTGATTCGCTTCTGCGGGTCGCGTTTCAGGATCAGCATATCCAGCTTTTCGCAGGCCGGCATGACAGCGGCGACCAGCGATGGATAGTGTGTCACTCGCCGTTGTTTTTGGATTGTACTGTGCTTACCATCAGGCACAGTGCAGTAATTTTGCCGTGCTACAATTAAAACAAATATTGACTCTTAGATATAATCTAGATACTCTTAGATATAAGATATAATCATACAAACGGTAGGTCAGGAACAATGCTGATTGAAAGCAAAAGTACTGATATGAGCTAGGTATGTAGCGTGATGTGGGGTATCGAAGGTGACCGACAAGTAACAAGGATTACTGAGTAAGGCCGAATTGTGAATGCCTATGTCAATGACGTACTATGATTTTCAGATTATTTTTATTTTATAAGTGCCTCCATACCTTTTAAGCATAATTTAAATATGTTTCAGAGTTGATTCCGGACTCGAAGGAAACTGTGGGAAACAGTACCGTAACAAAAATGTATGCGATTTCCGAAAAAAATGTTCTAAAACGCGGTGGTCCGAGAAACCTGAGGACGGGTAAAAGTCAACTGGTTTTAATAATTCAGTTACTACGAATATTCCGTTACTGGTTATTTATAAGCACTAAATTTTAAAAAGTAGATATTTCTCAAGAAATTAGTATAATAAATGGATATGGTAACGTTCATATGTTTAACGATGCTTAAAAATCGATTCCAATAAATAATACACTCGTTTGTTCAACTTAACAGGGACCGGTATCTTGTAATGGATCACTTAATTTCGATTAACCGAACGGACGCCGGCCGGAGAACAATACGATACCGGATATTACTCGTTTTCGCTTTTTGATCGTTTTAACGTTATTTTCGAAACAGACCTTAAACAAATAAGCAGGCTGGTTTAGAGCGTACCTTTAAATTTGCTGATGCCTTTTTGTTTTCAATAATTTATGTTATATGGAAATAGTGGCAAGGTATGTATACTCAAGTCTACATTTGAAGCAAAAATCTTTGAGAGACATAAAATAATTCAATAGACGTCTTGGAATGTGAAATCACCAAGGTGAGATACCGTGAGCCGAGTTTGCTCACTAGTAAGAGGTTTACCTATTCTATTTTGTTATTTGTGATTAGTGAAATTATTTAACTAACTTACTACACCATTATTGTTGTTATTACATCATTGATTGAAGCGATGATAGCGTTTTAGAAGATCGCATCCATCGACGTAGGTTCCTTGAGATTGAGTCAGAGCATTTTGTGGAGGAAATATGACAATGAGACCATAGCATGGTGTCTACCAAGTCTAACTCCACCTGGTTAGCTATCACTCCTAAGGTGAGAGTAGAGTATCTTCCAGCAGCTGCATTTGACAGCCAGTCTTCTTTAGGTTTATCATGTTTATGCTGTCATGTTATTGCGGTGTGGTAGGGTTTTAAAGCCCGACTGGGTCGCG
This sequence comes from Antheraea pernyi, assembly GCA_015888305.1. Taxonomy (NCBI): domain Eukaryota; kingdom Metazoa; phylum Arthropoda; class Insecta; order Lepidoptera; family Saturniidae; genus Antheraea; species Antheraea pernyi. Next base: position 12,308 of record MU160427.1, on the reverse strand, counting down.
ACCACCATGCATGTAGCGAAAAAGCCCGTAATAGTGATTCGTTCTGCGCGTCGCGTTTCGGGATCA
>MU160427.1:0-11945 GCA_015888305.1 Antheraea pernyi | reverse complement strand
CTCCGGCGCTCTCACTGACCGAACGAAACGCAACAATGCAAGTACTGGTAATTCATGTCGGTTTTCTATGAGAGGGTCGTTGCCACCCTTTGGAGGAAGGGTTAGGGGAGGGAGAGGAAGAGGAGAGAGGAGAGGAGGTGCGCCTTCGGCGCTCTCACTGACCGAACAAAACGCAACAATGCAAGCACTGTTACTTCACGTCGGTTTTCTATGAGCGGGTGGTACTACACCGGACGAGCCGACCTTTTCATGCTGAAACCAGTAATAGTTTCAACATGGCTCTACCACCAAGTAACTATTTTAACGGACCCAATGATAATACACAAAGTGCTTGTATCGTATTAAATAAAACAAATCGATAATTTAGTTACTATCTCAATATCATATTTTTATTTAATTACAAGCTGTGCCCGTGACTTCGTTCGCGTGAAGCCTTATGTAAAAAACAGCGATTAATAAAGTCATCTGAATTTATTAAGTCCATTTACGTATCTACTTTTCTCTCGTACTTAAGTCGCGTCGTCATTAAAAGTACAATAACTTTTGATACACCGAACCGATTTTAATGAAACAAACACTAACTGTTACTCGAAGATATGATTTATGATTTACTTGAAGAGGTTTTATCATTAACGAAGAATTTTATCAGTGGTGCGTATAAACAGACAGACAGACATTTCTAAAAACACATTATAAACATTACAAAAATCTAAAATGTACAGACACGTTAGATTTATCTTATTACATGTATAGATATAGAAGATAGATAGTACTTATTTACCCTGTCTTTTATCTATATAAATATATTGAAAATACAGTTCATTTGAGACTCAATCAAGTCGAAACTCTAGTCCGGTGAAGCTGTGAAAGCCCGTTAGGTCAATAGCGTAGTCAAAGCGAAAAAAAACCGTTGAATCTACTGAACGTATCAGCATATGACGATTCGATGCGGAATTGTTCGTAGATGGTTCTATTTTTAATATGCGCGTATCCTGACTATTATTAATTATATTATGTTGTAGAGTAGTTTAAATATCGAACATTACTTTACAATCTATATATATCTAAGTAAAATATAGTACTAATTTTTATTATTTTCTGAATAAAATGATTTTTATTCAAGAATCATTAAGAGTGGAATCATATAGGTTGGTGGTTTTATCTAATAGAAACTTTGGCAGCATTAAACTTGCACAAGATAGTGGGCTTCGAGACAAACTCAGCCGACACAGCAGTTTCCTTACTTCCGTAGTCTTCAAATAAGGACAGATAAACGGTTAAAGAAAAGTTTTGTGCAAAAACAGATACAACAATATCGAATTTTGCGATTAAATATTGTTTGAGTTGTAATGAAATAAATGTAGACGACAGTGATTAAACTACTTATATATAGTCGTAGTATCTGTCATTCTTATAAATATAATTTTAATCTTAGTGTAATCCTTACAGGGAATAGATTACATTGACGGTCTTTAAATATATACAATGATAACGTGATTTAATTATAAAATTAATATAAGTATCTACCTGTATTACATCGAATATGTATTACTTAATTATATACTTGGTACAACTCCTTAGTATTATTTATATGTAAAAAGTGAATGTTTATTTGTTTATCTCAGAAATAATTCATCTGTACTACATACAACTCTTCTGTAATACGCCCAGAGTGAATGCAAACGATGTTGCGAACAACAAAATATCATAACTACCCAGCAAAAACTTATTTCTATGAAAGTAACGATAACCGTTATTGCGATGTATTCGAAATTATACTTTAGGATATGAAAATTAATGTTTATATTCAGTTGAAAATAAAAAGTAATTCGTCGCTATCATATTACAAACTCATTTTTGATTCGTGAAAATCTAATTCTGGTTAATTCTTTCATGTTCCCTTTATCTTGTCCTTTAATCTTTGAATCGTTTTCGATTACTCGAAATTAATAAAAGGGACGCGATATTTAAATTATTTATTTATTTTAAAAGTTTACTGTCTTGTAATTAGGGCTTCAGTTTTTTATATAATTCAATTTTGGTGTCTGCTGCTAAATGAAATATAATCAGTTAGACAGTTGAAAATCGTTTTATAGTTACTGTGGCGATTTTTATGTGCAGAAACTGCGATGTATAAAAAATGAGTATTGATTACATTTATCCACGTTGATACTGTAATTCGACGCATTGAAACGAGCTTGTGTGAGTAGTAATTTATTCATGTAAATAAATATTTAAATGTTGTCTGTTTGTTTGGACTAATCTCGGAAACAGTGGAAACGATTTTGTCGAAAATTTTACTGGCAAACTAACAATTATTCAGTATATTACCTAGGCTTTTCTTTGGGAATGAGTAGTAACGACATACTTTATTAGGGTAACTTGAATTTGGTATCGGTAAAGTTAAGTTCTACGGAAACAGTGGAAACGATTTTGTCGAAAATTTTACTGGCAAACTAACAATTATTCAGTATATTACCTAGGCTTTTCTTTGGGAATGAGTAGTAACGACATACTTTATTAGGGTAACTTGAATTTGGTATCGGTAAAGTTAAGTTCTAAGTAGTATTAAGTAAATTACTATTGGAGCAATATAACATTTTAACAAAAATTAATACCGACTTAAAAAAATCTAACACCTAATCTTGGATTGTCATAAACCTACTAATATTTCAGTTAATACTCATTTTGTAGTCGATTTTGAGTAGTTCCCTAATGTTTGAGAGTGATAGCTAGCCAGGCAGATTTAGAAAATATTGCGATATCTTCACCATGTTTTCTTTTACTGAGTCCCATTTGTAAGAATATTAACATACATCGCTTGATACAAATTCGAACTCGCTAACCACGCAACTGTCACTTTGTCATGCTATTATATATAAAAATTAAGATGCGCGCGCACACCGTCACGAAAAACCGACACCTTGAAGTTATTACGATGCGCACACACCGTCGCGAAAAACCGACACCCTGAAGTTAGCTATAGTCAACATTTTGTTTCTTTGTATTTGTTGTTTGTATTTCTTTGTATTCAAACTTTCAATGAATTAAATACCTTTTTTCTATTGTTAGTGTCGTTTTTTCTACAAACGTTTTACTCTCATCATTTTTCCCTAACGCGCCAAAAGAAGTATAACTTCAAAAAAAAACTAAAAATATGCTTAAATTACTCCCAACTTATAGTTAAATATAATGTGGTTAAGTATTTATCTAAGAATCAAAACTATAACTAGTGCTAACCTATAACAAATTCTCACAGCTTAGTTAACTTACCCGTAAACTTTTAAAACGGTATTATGTAGATAACTTTGATTATCAATAAGCCCAAAACCATAAAATTGATAATAATAAACGTAGCTACAAAATGTATTAGATTCAACATAAATTGTGTATATTAATAAAGTAACCTTTGGCCTTAAAACTCATCGCTTTTACTCTTAGAAAATAAGGAGTTAATGAGTTGAACGTATCCAATAAAAATTAATGCCTTGCAACATTGTAATATTGTAGTTACTACGCCATAAACTTTACTCAGCGCATTTCCGAGAGCTCAGTGTAATGCACCGAGAAAATCATTTATTAACAAATGTTAATAATAATTTGAATTCAGTAATGTTATGAAGTATGAAAAAACAGGGGGCTCACAAATATTCATAGCTATAAAATTAAACAACATTAGATATGTTGGCCGATACAGTCTCCTTTTCCACTTTAGTTTGTCGTATAAAATTTTATCCCGGAATAATAATGTTTATGTTTATTATTGCGATGCAAATTGATGATGTTCAATTAAAACAAAAATGTGTGCAGGCCTTACGAGGTAGAAGTGAAATTACCTTTTATTTTTTTTATTCATGTATGCGATGCACGTTAACAATGTACCACGCTGCTTATGACGCATTGAAGCTTCGTAATACACAGGCAGACACACAAATAAACATACACAAGTACAATACTCGGACCAGTACAAGTTTTTTTTTATAGTAGCACGGTAAAATGACTGTACCATGCCTGATGGTAAGCACAGTACAGTCCAAAAACAATGGCGACCACCGAGTGACAAACTAGGCAGTGGTAGAGCCACGCTGAAGATATTATTGGTTTCAGCATGAATGGGTCGGCTCGCCCGGGGTACTACCACCATCTCATAGAAAACCGACGTGAAGTAACAGTGTTTGCCATTGTTGCGTTTCGTTCGGTCAGTGAGAGCGCCGGAGGACCACCTCCCTTCCCCTCTCCTCTCCCCCCTCACTCACTTTCCCCCAAACACAGACTGGCAACGCACTTTCGACTCCTCCGGTGTTGTTAGTGTCCATGGACGGTGGTGATCACTTAATATCAGGTGACCCACAAGTTCGTTTGCCAGTTATGACATAAAAAAAAAACTATCCATCGCTGGTCGCCGCTGTCATGCCGATCTGCAAAAAGCTGGATATGCACAGGCTGATCCCGAAACACGACCCGCAGAATCGAATCACTATGACGGGCTTTTTCGCCGTATACATGGTGGTTGCGACCCAGTCAGTCTGTAAAACCCTACCACCCCGCTTTCGCCATTGCCTCGTTCATTATTCAGCAGGGTGCACCACGTGCAGGTGAGGTTGGCTTGGGTGTCTCAAATCTTATGATCTTATTCGACACCCATTACATCTCCAAGTATTAGGTAGATATATTGTATTGTAGTTTTTACTTTTTTTTTTAATTTTGGAAATAATAACAAAAGTGAATAGCTAAGTAAATAGAGAATACACTGAAGTAATCCAAATAAAATTAGCATGTTGATGTTTTTGCAGAATAAAGTGACAATATAATGTTTATTGAATCAATAACAAAGAAAGGGAAACACGAAGTTTCTTCCAAATTTCGAGAGAATAACGACGATATCCATAATTCGGATGCGAAAGAAAGTAAAACTAAACAAAAATAAAAAAATACGGTGTTTGTGAATCGACATCGGAGTTTATTTTCAAAGAGGCATAATCATCGGGAGGCGAACTTTATTACGTTTTACGACGAATCTTAAATACGAAATGTAAACATTGGCGCTGAGGGAGCATACAGAATGTAAACAAATTAACGAAGATACCTCGGTGTGTTTCGCATAAATTGCGAATGTAAACTTCCTTTCGATTTTTATTTCGCTTTCGCGATTGTTCGTTAACATTAATTGCAGATTTGTATTTTTTTTCTATGCAATATCAAGAACATTTTATGATGATTGTTCACTTTTAGGGGTTATTTTAAAATTGATATCATTAACCTCATTTTTACTATTATTATTTATTTTTCAATTTTGCTGGAAGAAATGCCTTATTACATTAAGTGTACAAAATAAACAGTGCAATAAAGTATTATTTCATCTTAAATGTATGAAAATCCAGATCATGATATTTGTCCACGATGAACTCTGAAACTACTCAACCGATCTTCGTGAAAGTTGGCAGCTATTTATAATTGGGTCTAACTTGAAAGATAGGATAAATTATATATTTCGATTAATGTCCTCAATATTTTTAAATTACAAATTAAACGATTGTTAGTGTATTATTCTTATTAATTGTAAGTGTCATCGGTTTTGAACAGATGGCGCTTTAAGTTAGTTTGTTGACAGAAAACTGTAGGGCCGACTGCTATAGATATCCCATAGATCACGTTTTAAAGTTGAATTTTGTTTCCAACTCCACCTTATGTCACAGCAACGGGTGACCGGATCAGGTAGTCTATCTATATAAATATAAATGTATACCCATTACTTTAGAACAGTACAACCATTTAGCAAATCCTTTTTGAAGTTATACCTCTTTTGGTGCGTTAAGAAAAAATGATGAGTAATTTATTACGATGCGTGCGCACACCGTCACGAAAAACCGACACCCTGAAGTTTATTTTAACTTAGAAGTCAACTTTTTCTATTGTTAGTATCGTTTTTTCGACAAACGTAGAATAAGAAGGTAAAATTTTCGAAAAGATTTTTATCTAGTTACGCCAAAGAAGTATAACATCTAACGCGTGTACATAAGTAAACATACACTTTTTTTTTGTTATCATATATATTAATACGTGAAGCCCAAACTTTGTATCCCTTTTTGAGAGAAATGCGCGTTCGGATGAATGTGAAACTTGGCATAGTTAAAGTTTATGTGGAGGAGAAGTGCAGAAAGCTATTTATTTGATATAAAATGCATTAGAAGTACATTAAATTAATTAAAATAATCATTACTCACACTACTGCTTTAATTTTACACAACATATACACACATGTAAATAAAAAAGACATTTTGACATCTGTCAATAAAGGACTTCAAAAAAGGTTGTGAAGGAGGTTGCTATGCTCGACTGTATGTATTATTTTACTCTTACGTTCCAATTACCCTTTTTCATTCTACATTCAACTTTAAAAAATCTATTATCTATGGTCGAATGTCGACCACTGGGCGCCCACTAGTGTTTTTAATTATCGGGACAAAGTTTGTATGAAACAAAATGTTTGAAAATTTGCACGGAAAAGTGAAAAATTATAGTTAATACTTTTTTATACAAAAATGATTGAATGAATGCGACAAGAGACAGTAATTAATTCTTTTTAATATTCACAGAATTGATAAATTAGAGTTATTCAGGTACTATTTTATTTCATTCATTCTGTTCGCTAATAAATCCGTACAAAGCCGGAGCGGAGTATGAAAGAAAATGTTTGAAAAATTGCACGGAAAAGCGAATAATTGTAGTTAAAACATCTTCATATAAAAATGTGTAAATGAATGCGACAGGAGATAGTAATTCATTTTTTTTAATATTCGCAGAATTGACAAACTAACGTTGAGTTATTCAGGTACTATTTAATTCATTAGATCTTCATACTGTGGAGGACAGATTTGTTCTCATTTTGTTCGTTAATAAAACCGTGCAAAGCCGGGGTGGGTGTCTAGTATTCGATAAAACAATTTACCTAAAAAATCAACACTGCTTGTATCATAAAAGCGATATGTTTATCGGCGAAGCGCTTTAAAAACGAAAACACATAACTTAATTTTAACGTCGGTGCCGATGTATTGCGTAATAAATAACATGCCGGTGTGAAATGATATGCAGATGTATACATATTCTAATTACGTAATTTTTTATCTCCAAGACGAAATGATGAAAAGCAATGACGTTTTTATGCAAAATTATGGAGATGGAGACATTAGCAATTTCTATTTAAATGAAAATTGTCGCCGGATGCCCTTTGCCTTCGCCGTCGTCTATGGTCAGCAGAATGTTATCAAATAACTTTATCTTCAAATGAGCAAGAAGTAAATTTTTTAATCAAATTTATTAGTCATAGTTCACTTTTTACAGTCGCTTTTAATTTTAGATTCAAAATGATCACGTTACTTTGATAAAATGCGTTATTAGTAATTAAAATGAAAAAAAAAATATATATATACATATATAAATATATATATCTGTCGTTGTGTTCGAATCACTTCAACCGCAACGCCACCTACCGGGTCCAATTGTGAATCTAAACCATTCTCGGATCCACTGGAACACGCACACAGAGTTTTATTAAAATCGGTTCAGCCGTTTTGGAGGAGTTCAGTGACATACACACGCGCAGAAGAAATTTATATATAAAGAATATATATTTTTTATATCATAGGATGCAAACGAACAGAAGGGTCACCTTATGTTAAGCGATCACCACAGTCCATAGACGCTTGCAACACCAGGGAAGGCGCAAGTGCGTTACCATCATGTGTTTGTGGGAGGAGGAGGAAGGGAAGGGAGAAAGGTATGGGAGGTGGTCCTTCGACGCTCTCACTGACCGAACGAAACGCAACAATGCGAGCACTGTTACTTCACGTCGGTTTTCTGTGAGAAGGTACTACCCCGAACGAGCCGACCCATTCATGCTGTAACCAGTAATAGATTCAGCGTGGCTCTACCACCTACTAGGTTTTAAATTAGCAATGCCCGCGAAATAGACCGCCTGGAACTTTAAGCAAAAAACAGTATTTCCTTTTCTGTAACTAGATATTATACATAACATAATATCCTTATTTTTGTAAGAGATTTAATTTAATTTACTTACGTCATTTTTTCTTATACTTAAATAGAGGAGTCATTGAAATTACAATAGCTATTGATAGAGTGGAGCGATTTTAATGAAACAAAAACTGAATGTTACTTCAGGATATGGGATAGAATGATTGAATGATTTATTGAAGTTTTATAGTGGACGCAGTACTTTAGGAGTGATATATGTTCAAACAAGCATGCAGATATTTCTGAAAATGATTGAAATGTATTTTATTATTTATTCCAAGACGCCTGCAACAATTTCTTTCACAAAGATCTAAAAAGTACATACACATTACATTTTCATTCGTATTATATGTATAGAAGTCTAGTTAATATTGATTAATTAGCAAAAACTATTCAACTTACTGCTACAATATTCAATAGCTGCTACCAATTTGCATTCGTTTATCTCCAATCTTCTAGATCTTCACTGCCATAGTCGAGTAAATAATATTATTACAAGTTACTTGTGATAATTTCAGTGTTCTAACATTATAATATTATCCGATACGAAATATATATAAGAGTTGTTGAGGTATGTATCCTTGGTACACATATATGTTTCAACAACTCATATATGTATGAATGGTTAGCTCAGATAAGTCGTGAATTGCATGTGTCAGGAAACAGCCCAAGCCGAGGTGTGCCGTGCACCCTTGAGCTGGTTGTTAAATAAAACCAGCTGAGTGCCTTAGGCGCTCGCCTTAGTAGTTAGGTGAAACTGTTAAGACCTTGGCAGGTCAATAGCGTAGTCAGTTCTGAAAAAAAAAACAGTGTTCTAACAAGATAATAGCTCCCTTGTTAGAACTTTCAATGGAGTTTTTGTGGCATCTCAGAATTCATGTCCACTTGTATATGGTATATTATTTCATATCCACTTCAGTTGTGCACAACCTAACTATACGTAAAACACCACCAGTGTTACAAAATATACATTCAAATAACGAAAGATTATGAATAAAATATAGAATCTATTCTATCACAGACTAAGATGCGGCCAAAGATATTATATGATTTACAATGCTTTTTTAAACTCCAAAGTACTGAATAAATAATAATAAATTACGACTGAAGTATACTAAAGAAACAACTGAAATATATATTTGTCTCTATAAAAAATATTCTCACCACTCTACACTATAGATATTGTTCTTATTTTCATTCCTGTCACTCTGCACGAGTGTATTTTCGGTGGCACATTGTTATTGTAGCATCCCGGGATGATGGCATGTCCTCTTAATTTCAAGTAAATCGTGGTACTCTCGCGATGGTATACATCTGAATAAACAATGAATTAGCGGTTATTAAAGGCTGGAACAGTGTTGCGACTGATGTTAAAATACTGCGATTAAAAAACGCAAATTTTATAAAACATTACAATTACAAATTATTATGTACTATATATTGTGGCATATATTTTTAACCCCTTACGCAAAATTAAACTAAAAATGACTTTAAGACCTAAGTATATGATAATTCTTTTTTATTATTGTATAAATTACACTTTTCACACTAAAAGATGCTCGCATAAATCTGATTACAATACATAATTATTATTTTTCACATGCTCATATAAAAGTCACATAAAAATACAAACAAACACTTTATTACTAACCTTTCTGTATAGAACTAAACATGACACCTAGAATAACTTATTAATTAACATTAAAAACACCATTAGTCGTGTTTTTTTTTGTAGAACATCAATCTGGTCATCAATTGTACGAATTGTGACGGAGTCTTACTAATTTAATAACAATTTTTTAAATCTTTTAAATCTAACATGAAAACTGAACGGATAGCATTAATGGTGTACTGAATACACAGAATTAATTCGTATATATTTAATATAATCGCGGATTTTTTTCTGTTGAATCGTATATTTGCGAGCTGCCTTAAAGCAAACAGTGGATAATCTCATCGATATATCAAGAGCACCGGCTGTCCGAGTTGAAAATCATCGACTTTACAAGGGAAGTGACTAATAAACGTTTTATTTATTCAAGTACCAATCACCTTATTTATTATAATTATATTTTATTGAAATCGCTTTATAAATTTTACTTCTTTTATCATCATCATCTATATATTAATACGTGAAGCCTAATCTTTGTATCCCTTTTTAACGGAATTGGGCGAACGGATGAACGTGAAACTTGGCATAGTTAAAGTTTATATGGAGGAGAAGTGCAGAAAGCTATTTATTTTATACAAAATGCATTAGAAGTACATTAAATTAATTAAAATATGCATTACTCACACTGCTGCTACAATTTTACACAACATATACACACATGTAAATAAAAAAGACATTTTGACATCTGTCAATAAAGGACTTCAAAAAAGGTTGTGAAGGAGGTTGCTATGCTCGACTGTATGTATTATTTTACTCTTACGTTCCAATTACACTTTTTCATTATACATTCAACTTTAAAAAATCAATGAACTATGGTCGAATATCGACCACTGGGTCGCCCACTAGTATGTTTAATCTTCCCTATTATAAATAGTATGAAGAGTAAGTAAATATCCTAATCTGTAGGAATAAAATAGATGGTCTGGTTTTATCTAATTTATGAAAATTCCATTAATGGACAACGGAATCGCTTGTATTAAGTGGATTCTATAAAATATTAGCTTCTGCCGCGGCTTCGTTCGCATTATTGTACTTCGGGAAAATACTTTTTTTCTGGATAAAAGGTACTGTATGTCCTCTGAAAATGTGTATGCAAAATTTCATGTTGATTGCTTAAGTATCTATTTAAAACGTAACAAATAAACAAACAAACTCCTATTCGCATCTATAATATTACTAAAAACCGTATGTTTGTATGCATTTATAATATTTACATAATTCCTTAAAATTTTATAAAAAAAAGTAGAGCATAGATTAAACGTGAATCGCGGGTTATGAATTATATTTTTGTACCTCTTTCATTACAAGAAGTAGAAGCAAGTACACTTAGGAAAATAAATACCTTTGTAAGAAAACATGACTAGACAATGACCAATCGTGTTAGATTAGTGTCCATTAGAATAAATAACGAAAACTATTTACACACCGATATGATAATGACATTGTACATTACGATAATGTTTAATCGGAACCCATATATTTAGACAACAAACGTCTTAGTCAGACTGGTCACCCGTTCGACTGTCCTCACAGCTACTAAGGTGTTGTATCTGGTAGGTATGGGTAAAAATGAATTCTATTCTTAATTATAGGCACGACTGGTTCGATTTGAAAAATTGTTTCAGTGTTATATAGCTCATTTATCGAGGAAGACTATAGGCTACAACGTAGGTTATATATGATTACGCTAAAACCAATAGGAGCGGAGCATCAATGAAGAATGTTTTAAAATCGGGGTTTTTCCCCTCATGAGATCTTCTGCTGCTTGTTAGCGTTAGCCCAAAGTAACTATTCCACGCATACGAAGTCGCGGGCAGAGACTAGTCTTAAATATATATGAGGCTACTAAACGCATACTTCTATACTGACTTTAATTTAATTAAGCAATTGCCAAGTACGTATAGAAAAGGATCGCTATGTTATGAGAACGTTAATGTTAAAAGGCAATATAATTGTTTGAAATAATAACATATATTGACAATTAACAAATTAAGCAACCTCTACTGGACTAAAGTCTTTAAATTATTCATACTACAAGCATTAAGTTTATGTACTAAAAAGGTAAGAAACAAAAACAAATTAACATAAAAAAATATATTTTCGAACTGACTATTCTATTGACCTAAGGTCTTAACAGCTTCACCAGACTACATTAACATAAAAACCGAAATGATGTTATAGGAATAATAAAGGAAAAATAAGTTAAAAAAAGAGGGAAAAAGCGCGCAAAGCAAAGAAAATA
>MU160426.1:52534-72982 GCA_015888305.1 Antheraea pernyi | reverse complement strand
CATGGATGGTACTATCGTCTGCATAGCAATGAATACGGCCCAAAGGCAACATATTATTGATATGCAGAAGAAACAGAGTGGGTGAAAGTACAGAGCCTTGAGGAACTCCAGCATTGACTGACATGAGCTGCGAATCACATCCTACGTTATATTTAGTACGTCTGTTTACTTTATCATTTAAATCTAAACATATAATAAAAGTCTAACGGGACGAAATTTGTACATTAAATATTTTAAAGGAAAAATACTCTGATGGGGCTTACAATCAAAGACAGAACACATTTCCTTGGTTTTTAAATTTTTTGTCTGTCAGTCGTTTATACAGGATTCACGCAAAATGTACTTGATGGTAATAGTTTATACACCGGTATAACATGTTTTACATCTATAACGCATTCGTATATATGTTTAATATACGTAAAATAAAACACAAAAAAGATGACATTTACGCAAGAAATACTGTACGGATTTTCACGAAATTTGATATGATAGTAATTTACACACCGGTGTCAAATATAGAACATGTTCTAAATATATATCACATTCATATATATAACATACGAGTGTAGATGTAATAAAAGGGTAACGGGACAAAATCTGTACATTAAATATTTTGACGAAAGTATTTTTTATATTAAAAAAATTGTGTGTGTACTTATATGTAAATGCGTTAGAAGTTTTATTTCTTTGGCGTAATGAGATAAAAATATTTTTTCAACAATTTTATCTTTCACCTTATTCTACGTTTGTAGAAAAAACGACACTAACAATAGAAAAAAAAAGGTATTTAATACATTGAAAGTTTTAATACAAAGAAATACCAACAACAAAAACAAAGAAACAAAATGTTGACTATAGCTAACTTCAGGGTGTCGGTTTTTCGTGACGGTGTGCGCGCGCATCATAAAAATTTACTGTCATCATTTTTCCCTAACGCGCCAAAAGAAGTATAACTTAAAAAAAACAGGAAATATTTAAAATACTCTGGTGGGGCCTAGAATTATATAATAAATAAATCAGCCTATAAGAGACCCACTGCAGAGCCATAGGCCTCCCCCCGAAGGAAGGTATGGGCGTAATTACCACGCCAGCCCACGACATATGGCGATTTCAAACTCTGAGAAAACCATAGTTCTATATTTTTCCCACATACAGTAGTACTACAAGAACATTTCTCAGGATCGGGTTTCCTCACGATGTTTTCCTTCACCGTCAGCCGATAGTGTTACCAATTTAGAATTAAAGATAACATATTTTCATTGTTTTTTAAAATTTTGTCTGTCTGTCGTTTGTACGGGATTCACGCTGCAAAATCTACTGGACGGATTTTGACGAAATTTCATATCGTAATAGTTTATACACCGGTATATCATTTGGACATGTTTTACATATATAACACATTTGTATATATGTATATCATACTTACAAGAAAACACAAAAGAGAAGTCTTATTACAGGGTGGTTCAATATGTGAACAATTTTGATGCCTGTAACTAACACCCCTCACTGTGCATCCGTCAAAAATTAACCTAGTTATAATGTCTTTCGAATATATATGATACACAACTAGATGCTGTAGTGCCATGTTGCGTCTTGGAGAATAAAATCCTTCACAAAAGGTGAGGCCAATTATTTAATTGTGATTTGTGATCGGTGATTTCACCGATGTCGAGTTTTAATACATTATACAATCCTAAGATTTGATTAAACACTGTGTTTGTAAGTGAAATTTTACGCGAACGTAATCTCGGAATCAGCTAGTTTCATATAAATCACCTATGAACTACGTACCCATAAAAGAAATTGATTAAAGATACAATGAAGCCTATGCATACTTGCATAAGCAGAAGAAGAGAGAAGCAGTTTTATAATACGAATGTATTATACCTAGTCCGGCCATAAGTTCTGTTATAAATGAAAATGCATTTTTTTAAATGAAGTAATGTAATATTATTAAAATTTATTCTTACATATTTATTAGTCTCAGCAAAATAAAAAAAAAATATATTCGAAATGGCCACCTTTGGCTTTTATACAGGTCTTTAATCTGTTTGACCACGAATCTATGGATTTATGCACTGTTTCAAGCGAAATTTTGTCACTGCTTGCTCCAAAGATTTTTTAAGAGACTCAATGTCGCCGTGTCGTTTAGAGCAGGTTATGTCCTCTTAAACTGACCATAATTTGAAGTCTAACGTGTCGAGGTCTGGGCTAGATGACGGCCAGTGTTTAGCTCTTATAAAGTCCGGAGCGTTGGTTTCAAGCCAGGCTTAGGTAGTTCGTGCCTTGTGTCCAGGTGCAGAGTCCAGCTGGGAAGTCCACGGTATATTTTTAAAAAGTGTATTTCTGAGACATTTCACTATATGATCCAAGACTATATCTTGGTACACTTAGGCTGAAGATTTTTTCACCAAAATGTAGTTTTGTGACTCCTTGATAAGACACGCTCCACCAAACCATCACTGACGCAGAAAGATAACCACGTTGTACCTTTCCGACCACTTGAGCAGCTTCTTTAGAACTGTGAACGTACACTTTATCATTTTGCTTATCGTAGTGTTCTTCAAACGTGAAATTTTTTTCATTGGTAATAGGATATTTCTGTGCCTTTCACCTGCGTATCGCGATAGAAATCGTTTTTATCGATACACTCTCTTTAATTGTAAAGATTGATTTAGGGCATGTCCTGTATATCAACGATAAGCACCGAGCTTCAGGTCTTGTTTTATAATACGCGACAGAGTCGTAGCGGGAATCTTCATTTCTCGCGATAAGATTTTTTAACACCCCAATTCCATATTGTCATTTGATAATGAACATGAAAAAATATGTGAAATGGCGCAAAATCGAAAGGACTATTTAAAATAATATACGTGTTCCAAATTCAAAATAATTAAAAAGTTGAAAAAAAGAAAAGTTTTTGTATAACAGTATTTATGGCCAGACCAGTTATTATCCTCGTTACATAGATTAATTACACTGAATTGATACAATAATAACAATAGAAGCCTAAATAACTAAAACATATCCAGCATATTTGTAATAAAATCGAAAGAAGTTTTTAAAATAATATACGTGTTCCAAATTCAAAATAATTAAAAAGTTGAAAAAAGAAAAAAAATTATGTAACAGTATTTATGGTTATAATTATCCTCGTTACATAGATTAACTACACTAAACTGATACAATATTAACAATAGAAGCCTAAATAACTAAAACATATCCAGCATATTTGTAATACTGTTATAATGATATAATATCAGTGATGAATATGTCGCATCGTCACACGCCACTCTGCTTTAGCAACGTCAGCTGCGCATTAGCAATCTGTCATTGTTAACCACGCATTTGTCATTACATATGGATATTATTAATTGGACTATTGCAATTAGTAAGCCTTTATGCATAACGTTCAACTTATAGCGCTATGAGATATGTATATATATTATCATTTATGGACTATGTTGTATTTAAAATTCATAGTCCATTATGATAGTGAAATATGATACAAGTGCGCTAAGTCGGTCGCTCCAGGCTGGATTTTAGTATGAGCCCAACGCCAGAGTGTAATGGAGCCGATAGTTTAATAACCGACACACGCGTTTGATTGGACTTTGTAACACACTTCTGAGTATAACGATAAATAAAATTTAATAGAATGACACTATATTTAGACTATTACTTGTAAAAATAATAGGCGGTTTTCTCATTACCACGCAGTGCTTTCTGCTTACTTTAATAATCAGCCCTTTTTACTGAAAATTTCCATCAAATGGCTAATGATTACAAAGTATCTTATGATGACATCGCTATTCCCACAAAATTGTGGCCCCATATTTAGAACTGTAGTAGCAGGTGGTTTTTGTGACTTCTCTGTCTGTTTATATGAACACGCATCACTCTTAAAGTACTGGGCTTACAATAAAACCTCATAAAGTATATTCTCGGATATAACTTAGTATTTGTTACATTAAAATCGGTGAACTTTATCAAAAGATAATAAGATAAATTTAATTGTATTAAAGCTTAATGTTACTACTTATATCACTGGTTTGAACAAAAAACTCTATGCCGAGATTTAAACAATGTAAAAACGCTAGAGAGGTTAGGTAAACTAAACTTCCACCTGTTTTATAACCAGTTTGCTAGTGTTTTATAAAGCAAGTTCGTTGTGAAGTAATTTTCTGGGGTGTAAGGGGTGTCGAATAACATCGAAGACTTGAGACATCCAAGCCAACCTCACCTGCACGTGGTGCACCCTGCTGAATAACGAACGAGGCAATGGTGAAAGCAGGGTAGGGTTTTACAGCCTGACTGGGTCGCAACCACTATGTATATGGCGAAAAATCCCCTCATAGTGATTCGCTTCTGCGGGCCGCGTATCAAGATCAGCCTGTGCATATCCAGCTTTTCGCAGGCCGGCAGGACAGCGGCGACCGGCGATGGATACTGTGTGTCACTCAGTGGTCGCCATTGTTTTTGGATTGCACTGTGCTTACAGGTACAGTGCAGTCATTTTGCTATACTACAATAAAAAAAAAACATTTTGACAATTATCTGAATACTATCTACAGTCTAATAGTTTTTGATCGAATCGTAATAATTATGACCTTTTTTATTTATAAGCTCTAGAAAGCGGCACCGTTTTGTTTACTGTTCAGGGTTATACAATCTATAATTTTACGTGGAAATAAATGATTACTAGGTGAAAATAAAATAGCATTTAAAATTATACTTCCGTCTACGTATAGGAGATCCTAGAAATATCCAGTTAAATTTGAATTGTCTAATACAATAGCGTAATGTTCATGCTTAATTCCTCCAGTGGTCTGTCGGCTCCGACGGGTTGGATTAGCAGACATTTGAATTCAGAACCAACGCGTTTCCTCACTAATTGAGTTAATATTTGGTTATCGGCGGTGCGCACTCGGCCCTCACAACTAATCCTAACGAATTAATGACGCGAATTTATCATTATTAATGCTCACGTGATCCGGATCACACCTGATTTTGTACGGAGGTTTCGCACTCGGCTCACTTCCATTTAGCTACGTTTGGGTACTTGTAATTTATGTTTTAAATCGTACTGTTGAAATTAAAAAAAACTCTGAATATACATATTGCCTGGACCTCAATTTATTCATTATTTTATATTTAACTTATTATCTGTTTAGTCCATGTTAAAAACGTAGTATAATAAAAGTAATTATTATCTACTTTTTAGTCTTTTGTGTGTGAAGTTTTGCAGTCAGTTTTAAATTAATTTGTCGCGTATTTCTTTCATGGACAAATAAACAAACAGAGATTCTTATTTACTTAACAGAGAGAATATATGTCTATATATTAATATTTTAATGTTACATATTTCTGAGCTATATTAATAGTTACTTGTCCTAGTTCGTAAGAGAATTATGTTAAAATGGATTACAAAAAAAGTGTGTGTGTAATTATGTACTCGCGTTAGAAGCTATACTTCTTTGGCGAAACAAGATAAAAAAATGTTTTCAAAAACTTTATCTTTCGCCTTATTCTACGATTGTAGAAAAAACGACACTAACAATAGAAAAAAGGTATCTAATACATTGAATGTTTTAATACAAAGAAATACAAAGAAACAAAATGTTGACTATAACTAACTTAAGGGTGTCGATTTTTCGTGACAGTGTGCACGCGCATCGTAATAACTTCAGGGTGTCGGTTTTTCGTGACGGTGTGCATGTTCATCGTAATAACTTCAGGGTGTCGGTTTTTCGTGACGGTGTGCGCGCACATCGTAAAAATTTATTCTCATCATTTTTTCCTAACGCGCCAACAGAAGTATAACTTCAAAATGTTTTAATTTGCATGGATATTTTTTAATAGTATACAAATATTATGGAATATGAAATTTAGCTATTATTATGCAAAAATACGTTTATGATGCACAAAGTAATGAATAATTTTTATGTAAACACATCCTGTATAAATATTCTGTGTCCGATCAGTTCGACTGTTTTACGAGGTTGGCGCCGTTCATTCGCACATTCTGCCCAGTTATGGTTTTATGATATTTTTTTATAGCGGCGATAGTTTATACTTTGGCTGGGTTAAGGGCTTATCCGGTGGCGATTAAAATGGGTGGAGAGTTAATGGGATTGAGCGCTTTAATTTAAACAGTATACAGTGGCTGCCTTTCTATTGGGCTTCTAATAATAAATACACATAATATATATTTATCATCAAACGTCTTCGTCTTAACCTTGTCCCACCTATCATACATCATGTTTTTCTTTTCCACTCTCCCCTGTCAGATGTTATCTCAGTATTCACACCTTTTATACACATATCATTTTTCACTCAACCATCCATACGTTTTTAGGTATTCCTTTACTACTATATCCGCCAACTTTATACTCAAGACTTTTATAGTTACATGGGTTTCATCTCATCATAACATGCCCGTACCATGCTAACCCATTACTCTTCGAAACACTTATCGTCAATCATGTTGTTTTAAAAACTTAAAATTTTTCATGTGCCGTTTTGGCATAAAATCCTGTCTAACTTCTGTGATAGTCTCTTTTTCCATTTGGCACTCGACTTATGATTATATATACATATAATAAAATGTAAATGTAAAGTGTCCGTACGTTTCGATTTTCGTGAAAAAAATGATTGCATGTGTCTAGGAATCTTCTTCTTCTTACCCTTATCCCACATACGTAGGGTCGGTACAACATGTTTGTCATGTTGTGGTATATGATTTGGCTTAATTTTTATGATCGGCCGCCTGCCTGACATCAACCCTCCTTGGGATTATTTTGTTGTACCACTGTATTTATGATTATTATTATATAGTTACGAAGTCTGATGAGCTTTTGTAGCCTTACAATTGTTAAATTTACAATTGCATGTGTCTAGGAATAAGTAATAAAATATATTCCAATCACTTTTAGAAATGTCTGTCTGTCTGTCTGTCTGTCTATTAATATGAACACGGATCACTGCTAAAGTTCACGATAAAATCACACAAAAAAAACATAAAGCATACTTCGAGAATAACTTACTCTTCGTTTAATTACCATTGGTCGACTCTATCAAAAGTTATTGAAGTTTTTATGACGACGCGGCGTTAGTACGAGAGATAAGTAGATAAGTAAATGGACTTAATACATTCAAATGATTTTGTTAGTGACTGTTTTTTACATAAGGTTTCACGCGGACAAAGTCGTGTGTACAGCTAGTGTAGAAATATTTTTGTGATCTGGTATGCTCATCGTGTAATGTCTAAAAGGCAATAAAGTGTTGCAGTAATTAATTACAGTTATTTCTTACTAGGCGGTAGGATATAGTCATTTAGTTTGTTTAGATCATGACCACTATAATATGGGGTCCTTCAAGCGTAACGTGAAGAGACATTTACGCAGGCCGGCATGACAACGACTACCGCCGGAGGGCGTATCTCTCGGTGGTCGCCGTTGTTTTTGGATTGTATTGTGCTTACCGTCAGGCTCAGTGCAGTCACTTTGCCGTGCTACAATAAAAAATAAAAACTATACGCTCAGTATAACACTCATGGAACGGCCGGTTTATATGCAGTGGTAATCAAAGGGTATGGTAATATAACTTTACACTGATTTTTATCTGATCGACAAGTATATTATGTATGTTTTTTTTTGTTTTAGCTTTTTCATTTAATTAAGTTAATTGCTGTAGTATATAATATGTCGTAAACGTCTATAATTAAGATTGCACTTATATAGAGTCTATTCTTTTAAAAATGCATGTTTTAATGACTATCCTGGTGTAAATCTTATTGGTGCTTTAAATAAAACTAATAAATATGATTAATAACTTGTCACGGTGATTCTCTTTTAGTGTATCATGTTTTAGGACCAGCCAATGGATATCCAGCTGCCGTGAGGCTTGCTGGTTGGAATGATAGCGACGAATTCTGATGGTTTGTAGAACTCTCGGCGGTTGCTTTGATTTTTTGATTGGCGTGTGTTTACAAACAGGTACCGTAATTTTATGTAACATAGAAGCGCCGGAGGTCCACTTCTTCTTCCCCTCCCTTCCCCCTTCTCTTACTCCCCCTCTCCCCTAAGACAGGTTGGCAACGCACTTGCGATTCCCCTGGTGTTGCAAGTGTCTATAGACGGTGGTGATCTCTTAACGTCATGTGACTCACGTGTCCGTTTGCCGCCTATGATATTTAAAAAAATGTAAACATCCAAATGACTCGGCGGATGGTACACTTTTATTGTAGTCTATGAACCACTGTAACACTGTTCACTGAGCATCACTGTTGTGTTGCCGAGATTGAAGAGAATGTATCGGTCTTTTATCCCCCATGTCATAAGCTTGGCAGGAAACTGTACTTGACACTGTCCATAACGCCAGCGTACGGCATAATGAAGGTTTTACAGTGGTGCAATTGCTTTGTGATGTTGCAATAAAGATAAAATTATATTTGCTCATCATACATAATTAAATATTAAAAATATCAAAATATGTAAACAAATAAACATTGAAAACATGTATTAAACGTATTTATAAAACCAAAATCTCCATTGCGCATTGTCGATCGTCGTAGGACATATAAGATAAACATTAAACAGCCTTCATGGAACATGTGGCAGAGATAGCGAAAAAAAGAAATAAATATAATAAGAAAACGGAAGTTGCAAAAAAAACAAATTATGAAAGAAATGTGTATACTTTCATACCCACTCAGTTTTTTTTTTATATTAAATACAGACACTTCATTTTTATTATATGTATAGAATAGATATACATTTAAACTATACACTACTAGTGGACGTGTGGGACGTTGTCTCGCCCTGATTAAAAAAAATATCTTGACATATTATATACCTAAACTTTCCTCATGAATCACTTCACTACTGGTTAAAACCGCATGAAGATCCTTTTAGTAGTTTTTGAGTTTATCGCCAACAGACAGACAGAAAGAAAGAAGCGGCAGAGGACTTCGTTTTATAATATGTAGTGATATGGAAACAGAATAAACACTCTACAACCTTTTGACTACCAAAGTAGGTTACCATGTTTCTTGGTATTTGGATGGAAACATACAATTGAAAGCTTTTCCGACATCCGTGATTTTGAATTCATATGCTAAAATCTAGAGGTTTACCTATAAAAATACTACCATTTAGATTACATAATCTGACCATATGAAAACCTGCTTCTGGTCAGTATTATGGAAACTCATGTAAACGTTGGCAACAAGCGATCAATGTTGATTCACAGCAGGGTAATTATTAGCGATTGATGACCGGCGCATCTGACGCGACGTATCGGATGACGCCATTGGATCGACGCTAATCATTTATGCTCGATATTGCATCTGAATATGGTTTGTAATTTAAAGTCAATAATTGGATTAATAAGAAAATACTTACATTCATTATATGTGTAATATGGTAATATGTCAAGTAAAATATAGTAGGTACTTATTGTTACATAGTGCATATATTTATAGAAATTTTAATGTAAACATTCGTGGCGACTATTATAATAAGTATTTTCTAGAACATCTCTAATTCGTTAATATCAACGTAAACATTATTCACATATCCCTAAATTCAGTAAAAAATATTTTTTATATGGCAGCATAAAAAATTAAAATTAAGGTAACTATTATATAATAATTGGTTAAAATACTAATAGCCTTTTAGCTTACAGATAGTTGTGTGTTATTAATAGTAAAAGTTAAGGTAACTTTAATAGGTAGTTAAATTACTAATAGCCTTTTTGCTTACAGATAGTTGTGTTTATTTTTATACTGGCTAACCCAGCCACGCGTTGCTGTGGCTCAATTATTATATCATGACATATTGATAAGAATTCATAATTGTTGTAGATAATATGACCAATAAACATTACTTGAATGATTTAAATTATTTTTAAATATAAAAAAACTATTTTTTATGACTTAAATATAAAAGTTAGACATAAGCTGTTTGTGATTTTTTTGTAGGCATTATCAAACTCTACAAGTTTTCTTTAGAACTCAATCATCTCTCATCGTTAAGTCAGCGTTCGTAAGCAACGTTTTCGTTCGACCGTTTTTTCTTCGACTTACTTTGCAAATCCGACTACCACAAAAAACCCTTTTCAATTTTTGAGTTAATATACAGCCAATATAATATAACACTCGCAAATAACGTGGCTTTCTCTTGGTAAAAGAATTTTTAAAATCGGTTTAATACATCCAGATACTACCCTCTACAACCTCACGAACTCACAAACTTTACCTAATAAATAATATTAATTAGTATATATAGATTTATCCAAATAATCTGTTATTCCAAGTAATCATAAAATTTATTTTTTAAATTAAACCTATATAAAAATGGGTACTCTCATAACACTATCTATTCCGTTATAAATTTATTAAGGCATCTTCGATGTAATGAAGATTTTTATCTTAGAAAACTTTACTTGTTTCTTATCTAAAAAAATACCACGATATTTTCATTTCATTTAAATTTTTTATAATAACTACTACACGTTAAGCGACGTGTGTTTTCCCGTCGTGCAGAAGTGGTGCAATCAGAATGATGCTCTTGCACTTGTAATAATTTTTTCACAAAATTCTGAAATGCAGTACATGCACGTTAAATTTAATCTTGTTATATTTTTTTTTATTGTAGCACGGCAAAATGACTGCACTGTGCCTGATGATAAGCACAGTACAATCCAAAAACAATGGCAACCACCGAGAGAGAAACTACCTATCGCCGGTCGCCGCTGTTATGCCGGCTTGCGAAAAGCTGCATATGCACAGGCTGATCTCGAAACACGACCCGCAGACGCGAATCACTATGACGGGCTTTTTCGCCACATACATGGTGGTTGCGACCCAGTCAGGCTGTAAAACCATACCACCCCGCTTTCGCCATGGCCTCGTTTGTTATTCAGCAGGGTGCACCACGTGCAGGTGAGGTTGGCTTGGATGTCTCAAGTCTTAAATGTTATTCGACACCCCTTACACCCTTATATATAAGTATAGATTATAAATTAAAATGGTTAAAGTCAGCGAGATTTTTAAGATTTTTGATTTACAGTTTTTATAGGGTTTTTCAATTAAATTAATATAATGCACATATTATACACAAAGAAAAGATTCTGTACGATAATCCTTTATTGATTGTGCGCTATATACATACGATAGTACATAATGACGTCACGCCTGACCCTGCTGGTTAATTAATGACTGATTAGCGCACAATTATCCGAGTGAGTCGCTGATAACACGCCGGAACTGTATTAAGTGTTTCTATTGTACACCTAATATGACTATGATGGATGAATTAATCTTAAGTTCAGTCATGAATGATTATTGTTAGTACAAACTCAAAAGTAATTCTGTATTTGGGAGTATTCCTGATTTGTGGTACATGGAATTTATTATCTGTATGTGATTATGGAGTATTATTTTTTAAGATGGCGTAGGAACAATAAGCATCTTAACTATTGTAGATACAAAAACACATTCCTAGGATTTGTACCTCCGATAGCTCAGTTGGTAGAGCGGTGGACTATAGTTGGTTGGCAATTAATATCCATATTTTAAATCCGGCTTGAAGGAGTTTCTTTGTAGTCCGGTGAAGCTTTTAAAACCTTGCCAGGTCAATAGCGTAGTCGGTTCGAGAAAACAAAAAAAATACGTTCCTAGGAGACTGACATGACTCTTTGAGTTATTAAAAAAAAGTACTGTCAGCAAGTAAATGACAAACTTCTTTTGTTTTCAATCAATCCTATCTCTTATGAAGATCAAAGCACTCGTTAATCAATATTTGAATAATTACGTTTATATTCAGTTAATAGAAGCGCCGGAGGTCCACTTCTTCTTCCCCTCCCTTCCCCCTTCTCTTACTCCCCCTCTCCCCTAAGACAGGTTGGCAACGCACTTGCGATTCCCCTGGTGTTGCAAGTGTCTATAGACGGTGGTGATCTCTTAACGTCATGTGACTCACGTGTCCGTTTGCCGCCTATGATATTTAAAAAAATGTAAACATGCAAATGACTCGGCGGATGGTACACTTTTATTGTAGTCTATGAACCACTGTAACACTGTTCACTGAGCATCACTGTTGTGTTGCCGAGATTGAAGAGAATGTATCGGTCTTTTATCCCCCATGTCATAAGCTTGGCAGGAAACTGTACTTGACACTGTCCATAACGCCAGCGTACGGCATAATGAAGGTTTTACAGTGGTGCAATTGCTTTGTGATGTTGCAATAAAGATAAAATTATATTTGCTCATCATACATAATTAAATATTAAAAATATCAAAATATGTAAACAAATAAACATTGAAAACATGTATTAAACGTATTTATAAAACCAAAATCTCCATTGCGCATTGTCGATCGTCGTAGGACATATAAGATAAACATTAAACAGCCGTCATGGAACATGTGGCAGAGATAGCGAAAAAAAGAAATAAATATAATAAGAAAACGGAAGTTGCAAAAAAAACAAATTATGAAAGAAATAGCCATAAATATAAAAAATAAAGTCTTGGATAATGTGCGGAGGAAAAGGCGCCTTAAAAGAAAAAACATTTAAAGATAATTAATAAATTATATGGAAACTGAATACATACTGTATGACCGTCTAACTAAGAAACTAAATTGCCCTGTATATTGGTATTTCAATGGAAACATGTAATTGAAACTTTTAATTGTATGCTATAATCTGAAGTTGCCTATAGAAATACTAGCACACATATTACATTATTTGATCATATGAAAGCCAACTTTTAGTCAGTTTTTTGGAAAGTCAACAACAAACAAGCGATCAATGTTGATTCACAGCAGGGTAATAATTATTAGCGATTGATGACCGGCGCATCTGACGCGACGTATCGGATGACGCCATTGAATCGACGCTAATCATTTATGCTCGATATTGCATCTGAATATGGTTTGTAATTTAATATAATTAATAACAAAATATCTATTCATTATATGTATAATATGTCAAGTAAAATATAGTACTTATTGTTACATAGTGCATATAATTATACAAATTTTAATGTGAACATTCGTGGCGACTATTAAAATAAGTATTTTGTACAACATCTCTAATTCGTTAATATCACGCCGGAACTGTATTAAGTGTTTCTATTGTACACCTAATATGACTATGATGGATGAATTAATCTTAAGTTCAGTCATGAATGATTATTGTTAGTACAAACTCAAAAGTAATTCTGTATTTGGGAGTATTCCTGATTTGTGGTACATGGAATTTATTATCTGTATGTGATTATGGAGTATTATTTTTTAAGATGGCGTAGGAACAATAAGCATCTTAACTATTGTAGATACAAAAACACATTCCTAGGATTTGTACCTCCGATAGCTCAGTTGGTAGAGCGGTGTACTATAGTTGGTTGGCAATTAACATCCATATTTTAAATCCGGCTTGAAGGAGTTTCTTTGTAGTACGGTGAAGCTGTTAAAACCTTGCCAGGTCAATAGCGTAGTCGGTTCGAGAAAACAAAAAAAAATACTTTCCTAGGAGACTGACATGACTCTTTGAGTTATTAAAAAAAGTACTGTCGGCAAGTAAATGACAAACTTCTTTTGTTTTCAATCAATCCTATCTCTTATGAAGATCAAAACACTCGTTAATCAATATTTGAATATTTACGTTTATATTCAGTTTAATATTTTTAATATGTTTATATTCAGTTGTTACTTTATTAACAAAGGAGGTCAATACCTAAATTAATGTGCAGCCAGCATATTAATTAATTCAGGAACAACAGATGGATTACGAAAGCGGATGAAACATTTGAATTTGTTTATCGCACAACGGCAGTGCTAATGTCGTCATACGGTTCGCCGCACTCCGACTGGGCTCCTTGGATCCTATGTTTACGATTTACCTATTTAATTTTTGTTCATAAGCTTAAAGAATCAAGTAGCTGTAGTTACACATTTCATTGTTAAATATATTTTAACTGTCATGCAAAATTCTTGGTAGCTAAAGTCTTAATTACATAAATACTATTGTATAGTAATTAGGCGATGACGGGTCCTTTAGTGTTTAAAAAAACAAGGATTATATATCTAGATATATAAGCAATTAAAAGAAATTAAAACATGATCTCAATACAAAATTACGTCTAAATTGTGAGCTCCGTTTCCCAGAATTTAAGTACACACTTGTAGAGTTACCTTTACGTACATGAATTGCTCACTTAAAAGTGTATGATTTGCAGCAAAGCTACCTAAAAAATCATAGATTAATTGGTTTTTAAATTATCATTTTTTATGTCAAAAGCAGGCAAAAAAACAGGTGGGTCACCTGATGTTAAGTGATCACCACCGTCCATAGACACTAGCAACACCAGGGGAGTCGCAAGTGCATTGCCAGCCTGTGCATGGGAGGGATAGGGAAAGGAGGAAGGGGTAGGGAAAAGGGAAAGGAAGTGGACCTCCGGCGCTCTCACTGACCGAACGAAACGCAACAATGCAAGCACTGTTACTTCACGTCGGTGTTCTGTGAGGGGGTGGTACTACTCCGGGGGAGCCGACCCATTCGTGCTGTAACTAGTAATAGCTACAGCGTGGCTCTACCACCTTCGAACCTTAGCTTAGGTTAGTTTTCCTCTATTTCTCTGGGAGCTAGAGGTTCCCCCATCCGTTTCTTAACCGCCGTATATGGATATACGGCGGCAAGCTCCTCCGCCTCTAGCTCCCAGGGAAGGGAGCCGGCCAGCACCGCTTTTTATGACTTAAATATAAAAGTTAGAAACGTTTTCGTTCGACCGTTTTTTCTCCGACTTACATTGCAAATTCGACTACCACAAAAATCCTTTTTATTTTTTGAGCTATACAGCCTATGACGTTCGCAAATAACGTGGCTTTCTATGGGTAAAAGATTTTTGAAATCGGTTTAGTACATCCAGATACTACCCCCTACAAGCTCACCAACTTTACCTAATAAATAATATTAATTAGTATATATAGATTTATCTAAAGAATCTGTTACGTAATTCGCTCGGTTCAGATCAGTGACGCATCGGCTTAGGCGGACCCGCTCATAAATCAGCCGCCACTCGTTTGGTTAATTGTCTTTACGAATAATGGAGCCATTTATAAAATACTGCTCACCTGATATTCTCAACTGCCTAGTAAAAAAAAAAAGAACTGGAACTTAAATTTTATTATTATTATTATTTTTGTTAATTTTATATTTGATTACTACTTTTTGCTCGCGATTTTGCTCGTGTTAATGCAGATTTGATCTATGCTTTAAGATCAATAGATTTTCTCTGGATAACAGTAAATGTATGCCTTAGGGCATAGCCTATACACCCTTTGCTGTACCCCTGACAATGTATACTCAAAATTTTATGGTGTTAGGTTGAGTATTTAAGGCGTGAAAATGTTACAAACAAACAAACTCAGATTCGTTTTTAAGATATTACTAAGGACTATACAGTTCTAATATAGTCATGCAAACTGAAAGTATTGGAAACATTTGGAATAACAAAAAGGGAGTGTCATGGACACGGCCGTTTGTTGTACGTGAATACGTTTCGTAACGGACAATATTTTCTATATAAATTATTATTATTTATGTATGTCAAACTTATAAGAAGTCCTCCGGGTTTCCATGTTTTGTTTAGGATAGCAACTGTTCCATTTAACAAGTTCATTAAATAAATCAAGTAATTACTGTATTATAACTTTATTAATTATAGGTATGTGTGATCCACTCGGCCGCATTTAGGTTCCGGCACTGCTTGACTCGGTCATATGGTGTTTTATTAGTACCATTCGATTGGTTATGAGACGCTCTTTCCAATCCTATACGATTTCTGTATTTGGATTCTCGACGCGTTATATTCGTTCGTTATAACGCGTCGCCAACATTATATTTTTTTTAATATAGGTATTTTATTTTAACACTTTATTATATACACAGTCACGATTTTACACTAATGTTTTATATATAATCGATCGACTATGGAGAGAGCTGTCGATTGAAACATGAATACGTAGCTTCACCGAATCGTAAGTTATAGTAAATGGAAATCTCAAAAAGCAGCAGATTTACCTCGAAACGGTGGCACTTCGAAGAAGCAGTTTCACCGGAGAAGAATTACTTGTATACGCGTGTATGAGTTTATCTCTATATAAATATAAAATCAATTGATGAATTAGTGTAAGTATTTTGGGGGTGATTTGGAGTGTAAGGGGTGTCAAATAACATCTAACACTTGAGACATCCAAGCCAACCTCGCCTGCACGTGGTGAATAACGAACGAGGCAATGGCGAAAGCGGGGTGGTAAGGTTTTACAGCCTGACTGGGTCGCAACCACCATGTGTATGGCGAAAAAGCCCGTCATAGTGATTCGCTATTGCGGCTCGCGTTTCGGGATCAGCTCGTGCATATCCAGCTTTTTGCAGGCCGGCATGACAGCGGCGACCGGCGATGGATAGTATGTCACTCGGTGGTCGCCATTGTTTTTGGATTGTGCTATGCTTACCATCAGGCACAGTGCAGTCACTTTGCCGTGCTACTATAAAAAAAAGCGCTCCAATTTAGAAGGGCTGCTTCTATCTAGCATTTGGCTGATTCCTTTTTGTTGTGTTCGTAACTTATAGGGCAAGGTTTTTGTGATAAAAAAATGTTTATGATAGGTAACAATCTCCATATAAAAACATACTTAAGATATAATAAAATAGTTGGGAAATCTTCAAAAATAATAACAGAATTTACAAATTAAATTCATTCAATCAATTTATTTGATTACATTGGTCGTATAATGAGTTTACTATGAATGTGTATCCTTGAAAATTTAACAATTTAATTAACAACAATTATTCTTTGTAGGTTAGGTATTTAGTCACAGCGTTTGAACATTGTTTTAGTAGAGGTAAAATGTTTACTGAAATAATTTGAGTCATCTCACCTTACATCAAAGGCGCTCTACGGAATGGGGACGATCTCCACTGTAATTCTTGCAAAGGGTTTGAAATACCAGTCGGAAGGCATACGACACCCGGTTACTGTAAGGTAATCGGTAGTTAACATCTAATAACATTGAAACTCTATAAATTTTATTCTAACTAGTTCTAACTAAAATTTTGGAAAAAAGGGCGAAGCCTACTTTTTATCCAAGAAAAAATACTCTTCCCGAGAGATTCCCGATCTAAACTACATTAAAGTGAGCGAAGCCACGACTAAAAGCTAGTAACAGATATTTCATATAGTCCGCTTTAAAATATTTATTACATTTTTTTTTTTTTTTGTATATCATAGGATGCAAACGAACAGATGGGGCACCTGATTTTAAGTGATCACCACCGTCCATAGACACTTGCAACACCAAAAGAGTCGCAAGTGGGTTGCCAGCCTGTGTTTGGGAGGAGAAGGGATGGAGGAGAGGGAGAAGGGACGGGGAAGGGAAATGGGCCTCTGGCGCTCTCACTGACCGAGCGAAACGCAACAATGCAAGCACTGTTACTTTACGTCAGTTTTCTGTGAGTGTGGTAACACCCCGGGCGAGTCGACCCATTCATGCTGAAACCAGTAATAGGTTCAGCGTGGCTCTACCACCTTCAGTAACTAACTAACTGTGTTGACGGTTTAATTTTTTAAATTTTGTATTACTATCAGCGCAGATTAATGATTATAACTAAAAAAACTGTAGATACGTTACCTACATGATATTTTGACAGAACAAATGTCACGATAACGCACACATACGTAAAATAATATTGTAACGCCACACTATCTAAGATAAAATGTGGAAGTAAGATCGCATATTCTCAATATCGGTGGTGAAAAAGAAATAGTTATATGCTGCTTAGATACGGGCGGATTGATGCGGCAGCCGTGAAAAATAAGGAAGCTAGCTAAGTTTTAACAAGGCGCTGTCGAAGCGCTTATGTCGTATCTTTTAGTTATAATATCATTGGCGCAGATAGATAACCTTAAACAAATTATAGATAAAGCAGTACCAATAACACGACTAAACCACGTGGTATGATTGGTATGATATCTCGCTGATATAGGCATCCATATTTCGACTCCTCTCGGATATGATCGGTTTCCGTCGGGCGACAAAAACACCCTCCTCTTCTTCTAATTTTTTACCGCAATACATTACCCGCTTGCACTATTGCATCATTCTACTTGAGCGTGCTCTTTTGAATGAACAAATATGTTATGTCTATTTAGAATTTCAAGCGACGGGTTTGTTATACTTAACTACATTATTATATACTAGCGGGCTCCGCAGACGTTGTCCCGCCCTGATTATAAAACAATTCTTGACAAATTATATACTAAAACCTTCCGCAAGAATCACTTTATCCATTGGTGAAAATCGCATAAAAATCCGTTCAGCAGTTATTGAGTTTATCGCGAACAGACAGACAGACAGACAGACGCGGTAGGGGACTTCGTTTTATACTATGTAATGATATATCTTTTCGTTTCGTATTTGATCTTGCCGATTGTTCCTAAAGACGTTTTTTTTTTTAAATGAACCAACTAAACAAATTAAACATTTACAAGCAACATTTTCTTTCATCTTTTTTTAATTATACGTCATTACCACTTTGAATTTAAAGTTTTTTTTCTGCACACTCTTAGTCCGGACCTTTGTTCTGATTTCGTTTGTTTTATTACTGTAAAATCGTTTTAAGTGCAGTAAATTTAAATTACTATAGAAAATGTTATTGGATTTCAGTCACAATTAATCGATATATCTTTGCTCAAAATGTTCACACTACTATCATTATAATTTTGTGTCGTGTAATGTCAGCGAGGTATAAAAAAACAAGTTTTATTAAGAACAAAAAAAAAACATTTTTTAAAGCGATTTCATAAATTAATCCGATTACATGCCAGTATCATACCTAATTCCTTAGTTATGGTATAAGCGTGCAAAATGGCACGCTATGTTAACAATTTTCTCAAAGAAATTCCCTTCTTAGCAGCTTTGTAACGCTTTGATAACTCCTTAAGTTCCTTAAAATTTTATTTAAAATATTTCAAAACTCATTGCCGTCTTTTATAAATATGGTAAAGAGGTGAAAAAAGTAAAAAATTACATAAAACTGAGATTATGTAATATCATTTATAGTCCGCGGCGTCTCCCGTGTTGTTTATAAATTTAATGAAAAGCCCTCCTCTGTACCTCTTCTGTACCCCTCCTCTGTACTTTTGACAACGCGTATGCAAAATTTCAAGATGCTCAGTTGAGTAGTTCAGGTGTGAAAATATAACACACTTACTTATACATTTATAATATGTATTAGTTAGGATTAGGATAATATATTTAATTAAGATTAATTATTTAATAGTAGAAAATATAAAACCATGGGTCATCTGAAGCGCTTTATTGTTTTGTTCCACAATAACTAGTCATATGGGGCATAGTATTTTTATCGATATTAATGTCATAAATCATACTATTTTTAATAAGCAATGTTACCCTCTAATGCGATTATTAAAAAAAAATCTTAATACATATCCTTCACAGTATAAGAGACATTTTGTGATTTTTATATACTTCTATACCTATTGGTACCTATAAGTTTTGAGTTGTATATCTATTTTAGGAATTTAATTAATTAGGTTATTGAAATTACAGAAGCAAATGCGTATATAATGATATAGAATTTCATTCTAGATTATAGAATTTCAATTTCAAAATCCATGCTTATAATGTTATACTATAATTGCTAAAGTAACCGTGTTTGCCTGTTTGTTACCTCGTCACGAAATATCCTCTGACCCGATCACATTGTAATTTGATATAGAGGTAGTGTGGGATCTGGAGAAAAACTTAGGTTGTATTTTATTACAAGTACATATGTGATGTACTTACTGTACATGTTTATTATTGCCAAAAAAACAAATTAAGCAATTAATAGGAAAAACACTCAGATGAAATATTAAGAAAACAAATTGTAAACATAATCATTCAAATAGACACAAAACTGCTTTATATGGAACGTAGGTACGTCATTGTTAAGCTATGCCGATTCTCACGGACCTAGTTTGGCATTTTTTGTTATAACTTTTTTGTAAATTAGGCACTGCTATTAAGATTTAACTGGGTAAAATATGTTTCAGGCAGTGTTCATAAATGTATACAAATATATCGGTGATTTGTAGATTCATAAGATATATGCAATCAGGCTAGTACCCCGTGTCTTCTTCTGTGTATTGCTGCGTATGCACAACACACCGCTTGCCCCAGTTTTCCACAGCAAGAAAATACACGTCGAAGAACGCATAGTAGTCATAAAATATTGTTTAAACCGTCAATAACTTTGTAATTAATGAAGATGTAATGATTTTATATTTACATAAGGACCGTGTGTTTAAGAAATATATCTATAGACTTTACTAAAATATTTACAATTACAATAATCTATTGTAATATATATTACATTTAC
>MU160426.1:23900-45293 GCA_015888305.1 Antheraea pernyi | reverse complement strand
ATTGATTTTTTTAAGTTTGAATTTTATTAGGGTTAATATCATTGTTGAATGTAGAATGAAAAAGGGTAATTGGAACGTAAGAGTAAAATAATACATACAGTCGAGCATTGCAACCTCTTTCGCAACCTTTTTTGAAGTTCTTTATTGACGGATGTCAAATTGTCTTTTTCATTTACATGTGTGTATATGTTGTGTAAAATTGAAGCATTAGTGTCAGTAATGCATATTTTAATTAATTTAATGTACTTTTAATGCATTTTATATAGAATAAATAGCTTTCTGCACTTCTCCTCCATATAAATTTAACTATGCCAAATTTCGCGTTCATCCGTTCGCCCAATTCCGTTAAAAAGGGATACAAAGTTTAGGCTTCACGTATTAATATATAAGAATTATATAAATGTAAAATGAAAACGAGGCGGTAAATTTAAATAAATAATTAATTATATTATGGTCGCTTAGCTACGTTCTTTATAATAACTTTTATCTCAGTTCGCATTTCACGTTTAATCTGCAATGATTAATTAAGATGTCAGCAGAGGGCACACCACCGAATATACATCATCATTGTCTTAGATACTTTATTTAGAGTACAGGAACGTATTAAGTTTTGCAGTCAACTGTTGGTAAATTATGTATAGGAAATTTTTTGCAAGAAATATTTATACGATTTCCAAAACATTTTTATAAAATGATTGTTTGAACATTCGTTATATGCAGTTTTTAATTATTATAATTCAACATAGTGTAGAGTAATAGGCAATATAAATATTAAATTGATTAAAAATAAATCTATACTAAATCTCAGATTCTGCCCCCAGAGTGTTTAGTTACATTCTATGACGGAAGACAAAAGACAGACTTGTTTATTTACATCTTTTTGAATAATTTGATTATTATCTATGGTCTATTTAATGATATTAATATTTTTGAAACACAATACGATAATTGGATCGGTGGTAATAAGACACATTAAAGAAGTTCAGCGGACCCTAATTTCGAGTTTTTGAAATGACACAAGTTTAATTTGCGCCTTTATCAGAAAAACTTTCAACCTTAATTGCGAGGATTTCGAAATTTTACTTTATTAATTTATTTATTTTAGTATCGTCAACATGATAATACACTAGTAAATATATAAAAAGTAGGAGTATCGTGATACATTATAAATGTGGTCATACTTGCTTTCTTGTGCTTTAGTCGAAGCTTCGTCACACAACTATGGTGGTCACGTTTAATACTACTTTAAAACCTATGTACATAAGGAAAAAAAGCATGCGTGTACTCATGTACACGCGTGAGAAGTTATATTTCTTAGGCGTAACAAGATAAAAATCTTTACAAAAATTTTATCTTTCGCCTTATTCTACGTTTGTAGAAAAAACGACACTAACAATAGAAAAAAGGTACTTAATACAAAGATATACAAACAACAAATACAAAGAAACAAAATGTTGACTATAGCTAACTTCAGGATGTCGGTTTTTCATGATGGTGTGCGCGCGCATCGTAATAACTTCAGGGTGTCGGTTTCTCGTGACGGTGTGCGCGCGCATCTTAAAAATTTACTCTCATCATTTTTCTCTAACTCGCCAAATAACTATAACTTCAAAATAATACTACACATCAATAAGATAATCATTAAAGTTAACTTTAGACATTTGACAGAGGTTTCTCGTGACGGTGTGCGCGCGCATCTTAAAAATTTACTCTCATCATTTTTCTCTAACTCACCAAATAACTATAACTTCAATATATAGACATCAATAAGGTAATCATTAAAGTTAACTTTAAACATTTGAACCTTTCCAAGAGTCTTATAACAATAGAAAGATGATCCTAAAAAATGATTATAAACACAGTTGTTCTTTATCACAGATGTAACACAAGGTTTTCTCGTACTTTAGTAGTTTACGATAACCTAGTCTTGTAATGTGCCGTTTAGGTGAATTAATGTTATCGATACGGGGTTCGGTCGAAACCCGCCTTGTTCATCCTTATCTCACATTCACATGACTATGTTTAAAACATTCACATGTCTATGTTTAAATATATGTACCTTATTTCTACTTATTCTTTTTTATTTATATTAATTAGTTCAAATCATACGATATTGGAAATATGATGAATAACTTTAAATAAATAATAATTTAATTAATGGAATAATGAAATCCATTTTTTTTTATTTCCGTAACCTCTATACTCGATTTCACATTAAAAATATTGTTAATTATTAGAACAATTATTCAGATGACTTGCCTAACACCGCTATTTGAATTTAGTTGTTTTACGGGGGTATAATTAATGCAATATATATAATATGTTTGGCGCAGTGGAAGCGATTGTAATATTCACGTATTTAAGCTTGGAACGGTAACAAATATTACAGTAGAAAATGCTAAATTAGCATCAATTAATTAGCAAATAAACACCGCCACGCAAAATTGATGAACGAGAAAACCTGGAAATAATGATGTGCAAATTTATTAATAGTATAATAATATTACGACGATATAAAAATTCACTTTTATTTGCCTAATATTATAATGAATAACAGTGTAATATAGTCGAATTATACCTTACTCTAAGTAACTATATCAAAAAGGATATTTATATGTTATGTATTTATTAGTATTCGAAATTCTATTACTTATGTTTGGCGCAGTGGAAGCGATTGTAATATTCACGTATTTAAGCTTGGAACGGTAACAAATATTACAGTAGAAAATGCTAAATTAGCATCAATTAATTAGCAAATAAACACCGCCACGCAAAATTGATGAACGAGAAAACCTGGAAATAATGATGTGCAAATTTATTAATAGTATAATAATATTACGACGATATAAAATTTCAGTTTTATTTGCCTAATATTATAATGAATGACAGTGTAATATAGTCGAATTATATCTTACTCTAAGTAACTATATCAAAACGGATATTTATATGTTATATATTTATTACTATTCGAAATTCTAACAATTGCATTTTATCGCGTAGTAAGAAGGAACGCGAATTTTTTCAAAAAGTTATTAATTAGAATTTTAGTAGGTGGTAGAGCCACGATAAAGCTATTACTGGTTTCAGGATGAATGGGTCGGCTCGCCCGGGGTAGTACCATCCGACCCACAGAAACAACGACGTGAAGTAACAGTGCTTGCATTGTTGCGTATCGTTCGGTCAGTTAGAGCGCAGGAGGCACACCTCGCCTCCCTTCCCCCAAACACAAGCTAGCAACGCACTTGCGACTCCCCTAGTGTTGTTAGTGTCTATGGACGGTGGTAATTACTCAACATCAGGTGACCCACCTGTTCGTTTGACTTTTTTTTTCGTGGGGGTGCACCTAGAGGGCTAGCTGGGCAGCACAGGTGAGAACTTTCTAACAGATTTCTACTGACTAAGCCCCCTCGGTGTTCTTCTTGTTACCATTTAGCCGGGCGGGCAGGAACTACTTACAGTACTTCTACCCGACCCGTCAGATGGTGACCCCTACCATCAGGGCCCCGACTTGTAGTCTGGAGAGGAAGACCTTGACCCTCTCTGATCGCACATCGCCTATACCTGTTCGTTTGCCTGCTATGACAAAAAAACCGTTTTCGGTCTTCCTCTACTTTTATATCACTCCACCATCATACACAAAACTTTTCTAGTTACATGGTTTTATCTCTCTGCATGACATGCCATGCTAACTCTTTTTTTTACTCAGAATAGAACTCAAAGTCTGTGAAAAGTGATTATAATTAGCCATACTGTAGGTTTTAACGCACGTCCCAGTTTCATTTACATCAAAACGAATTAATTGCCGAGGCGGGCTTTTCACATTCAGCCATCGACACACAGTTTAGTAAACACACGAGCTCTCGAGCGCTGTATGCGCTTTAACTACCATCCTAATTATGGCGTTTGGACCGCCAATTTGCCGCCGGTTGCGGGCACAAGCGTTCGCAAAAACTCTAATTAAGGTAAATAATGTTTATAATTAAAATAACACTTGTGGTAGTCGAGAACGGAATCAAAGCGAGATTTCAAGCAACTGATGCGTTTAACACGGCTTCTCTACTTTATGAGGGTTTTTAACATTCTATACATGTGTCTTTTTTGCCGTTACAGGGTGATATGACATTTTTTTGTTAGAGGCTTATTCCGATTTTAACAATTTTTATTAAGTTATTTATTTAATACAATATTTAATTCATATTTTATAATTAATTATGATACTCATATAATGAATGAATCAAATAAATCAAATAGTAACAATTAATACAAGTAAATAAAATGTGAATGGTTCTATTTGATTTTTAAATAAAGGCATTATTTATAAGGTATCCAAATCGAAACATGCTATACTAAATATTTTATTGGGATGAACCAATTTTGACCCTACTTACATTTGCTGGTCGTAGACGTTTCAAAGAGTAACGTAAGTTACTTTACATAGCGACTACATGATATGCAGAATTTTCAATGGAACACAAATATTTAATTGAAAAATAGTAAATTAATTCTGTAGCCCGTGCCATCGGAAGTGTGGCTAGAATTAGTAAAAATAAATATTTACATAAATGTAATAGCACAATAAAAAAAATACGATTTTTTATTTATTCAGGCAATAGGCTTGTTCACAGTCTCATATAATGTTAAAGGAAAATGTAACCAAAAATTATAACACGGTTGGCTCTCCAATTTTTTAATTTTTTTTCGTATTGTATACTCTATTGACCTAGTAAGGTCTTAACAGCTTCGCCGGAATACTAAGGCGAGCGCTTAAGGCGCTCGGCCGATTTTATTTTACAACTAGCTCAAGGGTGCACGGCATACCTCGGCTTGGGCTGTTGCCTGATACATGCAATTCGGGATCTACCTGAGCTAACCTAACTATACTATAAGATACTAATAAGAGACCTAACTATAAGATATAAGGTATCTCAACAACTCTTAAATGTATTTCGTATCGCATAATTTTCTAAACTCTTTCAGTTTGATAAGGGAAATAAAATAGAACTCTTCCACTTGCATGTGTAAGCGTGTATGCGTGCACGTGTGTGGAGGTGACATGTGTAATGTTGTCGCAGTGATGTAAGATTTTGTGTCACTGTAACGCGCGAGCAGCGCACTCAAGGGTTCCACGCCGAGGGAACAGACCTAGGCTTGAGCCGCTGCCGAGAGGGGCCTAATCTTGTACATTCTCAAATTGTGTTGCTAATAATATACTTGTCAATAGATTTTAAACCAAAAAACTATCAATAGATAATCCTTTGCCGCCATCATGATGGCTAGCCATCTCGCGACTACTATATTTGATAACTTTATTTGATTTTAAGGAGAGCTTAGTCTAACTGTATGATTCGAAATCCGGGTCGATCAATACGCATTCTTCACTGTGATATTTATTATTGCTTAAATTTTTTTTTAATCGTTGTGTAAGTTGGTAGAAGGTGCCTTTCCACCAATAGGTCCAACTTTAATTTTTCTTTTTTCCCTTATTTCTGCAGTCTGCTGCAATAATCCTTTATATATTACATTTTGAAGCCTATAGGGTAAAAATATATTAGTTTAACGTCATGACCATTAGTATTATAACTACTTAATAAATTGATGAAATAATAGCTGTATGATATTTGTTATCAATTAATGTCAGTTAAAGATGAAATACATTACAATAAGGGTATACACACAATGTTTTTGGGTATTAAAGTTGACTGTAATTATCTAATAAATGTAAGCTGTGAGCAGATTTCAGAATAGTCCAGATACTAATGCAGACAGAGATACGCACGGTTTGGTACAGTGCTGCACCTGTTTGCAATGGTGTTCCGGGAATGCTAATTAACAACCTGGCTCTAGCTTCCCTACGCGACCGCACTCGACCTGTTCATAGCGGTGTATTTAATCAACATCTCTAAATGTTGTTTGTTTTTATATATTTTTGTTATTACCTCTTACAAAACATTGTAACGTACAACTATGCAAACGTCCCTCTTTCAGATTTTAATGAATTTGAAAGGGATAGTTCTGCTTGTAATCCGAATTTCAGTAGTTTTATTGTATAGGTTTACTTTATTTTCGACTAGATGACTAGACAAAACATCTTTCAAATTATATACAATTTGGCTCACCACTAAATTTATTATTTTATTTTGATAATTTAAAATCACTTCGATGGTAATAATTAACCTTATTTACATTCTGCCTTCGAGCGTTTGCGAAAACTGTTATAATGCTTGTATCGCACCGAGAACTGTATATTTTTTATCATTTTGAAATTTGTCGAATTTCATGAAACATTTTGTGTTTTTCTCAATCACTTACAGTATATCATTTCATAATTGTACTTTATAAAGGGAGATTTCATTAATTTTATAGGTATCCTACCAAATAGATAAGTGTATGTATATTCAATTAGTGAACTAAGAAGCTTTAATGATGAATATAAAAAACTAACCGACACAAAATAAAAACTTTGTATAAAAAATAAATTTAATTTTAAGCCTTCCACCCATTGTGTACTTCAGTCTTAACTGGCTTGGTTTCGCCGGATGTATAATTAAAACCATCCTTTACTGATTTATCGCGTCCACAATTTATACCTTTATCTTGACTCGGACCACTAATATATCTTTATTCAGTGTTTACTCCCTTACCAAAATTAGTAGATTTATTAATTGCGAACCGCGTACACCGTTTTTGTGTTTTATTCTACAAGAGATAGATTTCAAGTTTATATAAGAAATAATTGTTTTTTATACAGTTTTTATTGTTATTATTTTAAATACGGTTGTTAAATGCGGCAGTTACTACTGTTCATATAATTTTATATATTTAACGATATTAAATAAAATAAAATCCATCCTTTTCCTTTTTTGTAATTTGTTTTTAAATCACTATTTTACATTTAATAAATAAAAAAAAAACAATTTAATACGAAAATAATGCTATTAAAACTATTATTTCTTTAGAATATGTATCACATTTTTTTCATATTTCTATACGAATAAGTACATCTTTTAATCTTCTCATATGTACTTCGGAGCATCAGAGCTAATTCTATTCCTGAGTTCAGCTTGTTACAATATGGATTATGGACCGTGGCCTCACTTAGTTTGAATGCGATAAGATTTTATATTTAAACTAGCGGGCCCGGCAGACGTTGTCCCACTCTGATTATAAAAAAATCCTTGACAAATTATATACCAAAAGGTTCCTCGTGAATCACTCTATCCACTGGTGAAGATTGCTTGAAAATCCGTATAGTAGTTTTTGAGTTTATCGCGAACAGACAGACAGACAGACGCGGTAGGGGACTTTGTTTTATACTATGTAATGATACTTTAAAAATATCACTTGATGTTAAATAAGGATGTTTTTAAAGATAGTAAACTTAAATGACGTATGAATAACTATGGTAAACACGCTATACTTAAAGGAACTGTGGAAGTAAACTAGCGAGACAAACGCATATGGGCTTGGCGACAGATTTTCAATACGAGGGTAGCTAGTTCGGCGAGTTCAGAAAAAGCCATACCACTATGCTGTGTTTTCATCACGATGTTTTTCTTAACCAAAAGCTGACGCTTACTCACAAGGATTCGATCCTACGTCGGTTAACATAGACCAGATTAGGCCCCCTTCGGCAGCGGCTCAAGCCTAGGTCCGTTCCCTCGGCGTAGAGCTAGTTAGCTTGAGTTAGTTGTCAAATAAAATCGGCTGAGTGCCTTAAGCACTCGCCTTAGTAGTCCGGTGAAGCTGTTATGACCTTGCTAGGGCTATAGCGCAGTCAGTTCGAAAAAAAAAAACGATTAACATAGTGTTCAAGGACGCTTATTCACGGTGTCCATCATCGCTTCAAATGTTCAACTATATTTTGTAGGTGGAAGAGTTACGCTGAAGCTATAATTGGTTTCAGCATGAATGGGTCAGCTCGCCCGGGGTAGTACCACCATCTCACACAAAACCAACGTGAAGTAACAGTGCTTGCATTGTTGCGTTTCGTTCGGTCAGTGAGAGCGCCGGAGACCCTCCTCCACCATTCTCTCCCTCCCTCTTCCCCTTACTCACCGACAAAGGCTGATAACGTATTTGCGACTCTTCTGGTGTTGCTAGTATCTATGGACGGTGGTGATCACTTAACATCAGGCGACCCACCTGTTCGTTTGCCTCCTATAACATAAAAAAAGCTACTAAATACTATAAATTTATTAATATATTGCTTAAAGTTGAAGTAGTAGAATGATTTTATTTTTAGTTCGAAACACAACACGCTGTAACAAAGTTTTCGAAAATCATATATTTTAACTTTAACCAATTTAAATTGGCAACACTATCAGTTGACGTTGAAGGAAATCATCGTGAGGAAATTTGAACATAAGAATATTTCTTGAAATACTACAATATGTGGAAAAATATAAAACTGCAAATTTTTTGGGGCTTGAAATCGTTAATACGTTGTGGAATTATGTCGTGATTATTACCCCAATTTCCTTCGAGAAGAAGCATCAGCAATGGTACTCTATTGACTGGTATTTTTATGTATATTAACAAACTGGAAAAGTCATTATTGAGCTTTAGCGTGAGTAACGAACAACAAATCATTTTTATATAGATAAACTGCAAGTGGTACGAAGTTCCTCTAATGTATATCAATAATCTACTAGTAATCAAGAACGTTTAAGAATTATTTAAAAAGCTTAAATTCATTTTCTACGTTAAACTGTTTGTTAAACTAGAAAGCGCACTGCACAAAAGTCTTTGCATTCTACAACGCCCATTACTCCTTTATAATAGCATGAAAATCCGTCGGCCAATAAATCTAAAGAGCGATTTATTAAATTTTTCATGAGTCTGGCCGTGTTTAGTGCTCGATAAGGAGATTAATAATTCACAAGTTTACGGTGTTTAGTGAGGCATTGTTGCATGGCGGCGCGTTATCGATGCGATCTCACTGAAATGGCATTGTGGCATCGTAGAAAATACACCTACAACGAAACCTTAGCAATACAGGATGAGAACCAAATAATGTATGATGCCTAAACTCGAGATAATCAACTATGCTGCTTTTTATAGCTCTAGCTACACTCTTCAGTGAAGTTTTGACAATTATAAAACTCAGTGGAATTGGCATTTTCTCTCATGTATTAGCAGCGTCTCCAATGGAAACACAGAAAAACTAAAATAGGCACAACTCAAAACGAAACGCTGATTGTTATTTCAATAAGTAATCAAAGTAAGTAAATAAAAATTGGAGTGATTTCTTTGTTTCCAATTAAAAGGAAAAAGCTCATCCAGCAGTTTACTAATCAAAGGGACAGAACGACGGCAGCAGTCGGCCGCGTTGTTATGACACCTAATATGCGTTTAGCACGCGATACCGTGCCGGTTACTTTGCCGTTTTTAATGGTTCGGCGTGTTGAATGACTGATTTGTGATTGATGCGATAAATAATAACTGGCTTCTGCATTGAATGATTTATCTGTTACTTTACCATGTCCTGGAACTACCTAAGTGACAATATCAAGGAAGGCATACACAGTTTAGTGCCGAATTTCTTAAATGGGTAAATAAATATTCGTAGACGACAAAATCGCCAAAATTTATTTTTTTCTTCAGTCTCTATTACGAAGTATCAATTTACCCGATTTTTAAATTTTTGCAATAAAAACTTAATCCCAAACAGAATTTAAAAAGTGTACATTATCTATTTTAGGTTTGTAAAAATATAGCACAGGCGATAACTTGGTTCAATCTCTCATAGCTGACTTATGGAAATCTGCCTCTAATTCTAAAAGGTTATCATTATTTGTGTAAAAACTACAAAAATTAATTTCTTACAATTCTACTACTCACCCTTGAAATAAGAGCCCCTGTAATTTTCAAATATATAATTTCTCTAGGTACTTACATAGTAACACATGCAATAAATAGTACTAATAACTTGGCAATAATTATTACCAATACGAAAGTAATAATAGTGTCGCGACCTGTAAATTGCTGGAGGGTTTTATCAAACATTTCATTTAAGCTAGACTGTAATTATTACAGGACTCTCGTACGCTGACACGGCATGCAACAAATTGCGTTTGTTGGCAAACATTAAACACATTATTGAACGTTTTAAATCAAATACAATGAGTTATACTATTGAATCAAAGACTAAAATATATTTTATAGGCATGCTATTTTCAAAGTTGTCTATGTTTCTGTATAATTTCTATAGAAAATTCTTTAGTTGACAATGAAATCTTAGTTCTTAAACCGGTTACAAAATATATCCAACTATAAGTAAGTTCTTTTATTGCATCTACATCTACATATACTATAATAATATACAGATAAAGTTCATGGGTGTTATTACAAAAAAGTTAAATACGGATTGAATATTTGCTTTAAAAGTTTACATACTTACGTATTAAATGCACCGCGCTTGCCGAACGTTCGATATCTTGCTCTTCTATCTCTGTTTGGTTAGGTTAGGTTAGACTTGCGAAAAAGGATAACACGATCTTGCCGCGGCAGCCGTCGGCAAGCGCGGTGCATTTAATACGTAAGTATGCAAACTTTTTTAAAGCAAGTATTCAATACGTATTTAACATTTTTGTAATAACACGGTATATATTTGTAGGAGAGGATTTGTAACCACTGATCAGATCTTAAAAATTATTTCACTGATAGGAAGATACGTTTTGTTGTTTTTATGTTTCAATGCAAACGAATTCGCAGGTGGTTGCTAGTAGAGAATAATATTTATATATTTTTTGTATACAACTGCCTGTTGTCACGTCTACGTTTTCATGGGATTTCATGTATAAAACAGTGATGTTGAATAGCACATTTAGTTAGGCCACGTCCTGGGATGAGCCGATGGATTTCCAGTATTCAAGTATGGTACTAAGGTATCTCCACACGTTTGAATGGCTACCATTACGGACACGCTGTGAAATCAGTCACAGTGACTCGCTTTCGATTGTTGTAGATCGAGTTCAACTTATGTATATCTATCTGCCGAGAGACTTGTAAGTCAGCGGCGACTGGCAAAAGATTGTAAGCATCTTGGTAATGGCCGCTGTAACTTGTTTTTTTTTTCTTTTTTATAGGTTATGTTGACCGTAATCTCATTTATTAAATAACAATATAATCTAAGATGGTAAATATGTTAGCCCTAGAGAGAGGTAGGGCTCCCAAGTGAATCTACTGGAACATACCTATGCTTAGTACCTTGCTTAGCAACAGATTTGAACTTGAGGGTGGTAGTTAGCCAGGCGGGTCTAGTAAATGTCCTAGCAACATACATTGCATTGTTCTTAAAGGTAAGGTATAATTAGTTTATCGTAACCGAATACAATTTTCAGGTATATCTTAATAACAAAAGAAATAACACTCGTACAGTAAAAAAAAAATCAGTAGTTAATTGTACACGGTTACTCGCACACCTACTTATTACGTACATATTTGCCCGACGAACGCTCCATTAATCAATTTTTGCATTTTTAATTCGTCTCTCATTATTTGCCCGTGAATTTCATTTCCACTGTGTTGTTTCGCC
The DNA here is from genome assembly GCA_015888305.1 of Antheraea pernyi. Taxonomy (NCBI): domain Eukaryota; kingdom Metazoa; phylum Arthropoda; class Insecta; order Lepidoptera; family Saturniidae; genus Antheraea; species Antheraea pernyi. Next base: position 33,757 of record MU160426.1, on the reverse strand, counting down.
ATTTTAAAATTTATCCTCGACGCGGTTCCAAAACGCACATTTCCAAGTAATTTACAATTTATCATGTTCGCCTGCAAATGAGCAAATATTTTACGTTTGTTAAGCCACTTGTAATTAATATATGTTAAATTTTTATTAAAACGTGGTTTACAATCTATTTAATTATTACGAGTACTTTTATTACATAATGCGTTTATTTGGTAGATTTGTATTAACGTACATTGTATTGATTTGAAACAATGATTATGTATTTCAGTAATACCCAGATCTATATTAATATTATAAAACTGAAAATATAGTTTTTTGTTTATTGAAACGTGCTGATATTTACTAATCTTAGAAGTTAACCTTTATTATATAGGTAAAAAAGTATGCTAAGTATGTACGGGTCTTTTGTCGCCGAACGAGGTATTTGATGCCGTATGCAGCTTTGGCCTTCCAACGAGAACCGAGTATTACTTAAAAAGGCCGAACTGTGAACGTCTATGTCAGCGAGGTATCGTGCCGGGGTCGCATATTCGGCTCCAAATGCAATAGTCATTCTTCATAGGGATTTTATTCCAGCTAACTTCTTTTTTTTTATTGTTGCATCGCACAATGACTGCACTGTGCCTGATGGTAAGCACAGTACATTCCAAAAACATAATGCTTTTAAGTAGACTGAAGATAAGTTTGATTAGTAAGCACCAACACACAGTAAATCAAACTCCTTTCAGTATGAGAAAACTATCTATATCAATAAATACTTTGTTATACATGTTAGGCAATATATATACATTAATACGTGAAGCAAAAACTTTGTACCCCTTTTTAAGCGAATTGCGAGAATGGATTAACGTGAAATTTGGCATATCTAAAGTTTATATGGAGGAGAAGTGCACAAAGCTATAGTCCACGTGAAACTTTTTAACCGCTCTGAAGTAGATGCGCAGAATACAAATTTAAGTAACAGAGGGACGCGGAAGAGGCGAAAGTGGAGCAGGCTCGCCCGCGCTCATACCCCGTCTTTGTTGCATCTACATTGACACATTGTAATTGTCAGCGCTAGTTGCAGTACAGTCGCATTCAGAATAATTTTCTTGATTTTAATTACACGTTCTTGCCATTTTCGTTGTTTTCTTTTTCTTGTTGTTATTTGTTGTGTTTTTTTTTTTAGTTGTTGATATTTGCTATTATTAGTAGTTATTATTAGAGGTCTTCTACTTCCACTCCAAAAAATGATGTTTCTATGGAAGGCGTTGCCCCGCTATAAATAAACGGTTATTACAAATGATTTATTTACTATGAATGTATTTTTTTTTATGTCAAAAGGAGGCAAACGAACAGTCTCCTGATGTTAAGTGATCACCACCGTCCATAGAAACTAACAACACCAGGGGAGTCGCAAGTGCTGGGGGGGGGGGGTAGAGAAAGGAGAAAGGGGAAGGGAAAGGGGGAAAGGAGGTGGGCGAATAAGATAGAAAAAAAAGAAAAAGATTAGGGTGTAAATATTTAATGTGCAATAACGCTATTGTAGCAACACGCATAATACCTACGCAGTATATGCTATGAGATATACCCCACAGATAGAAACAAATAATGTGACAGACGGATCATTCAATTTAAATACGCGATTACTCAAATGTCACCAACCAGGTGATTAAATATTATCTGGAGTGAATTATATCTGACAAATACATAATGTTGCGAACTGTTAATATTCTAGCTTTTTCTATTACTCTATTGTTCAACTATTATAATTCATTTCTGGTTTTTACTGTTATTTTCTTAAGCCAGTAATAATCTAATTTTCATTCTCTGTACATTTTTATCATTAATCCTTTGCAAATATTCTATATGTACGTACGTACATCTCGTTTCAAATAAAGAGGTTTTCCTAAATTAGTTGTCAAAGCATTTACAAGGCGACACAATCGGAGTTACATCTTCATTTCACATACAAAATCTTCTGAAAGTTGCGACGTGGTCGTCATAATGCCACATCTTTATTACTTCATATAATAGGCAAATATCTACTTGAATTGTAATTAATGAAAAACGTAATATGTTGTATAATATCGAGACAACCAAAAAATTTGTGAATGTCAATGTTAAATTTCTATAATAATATTTTAAATTTGTTTTGTATTAACCTCTTGACTGTACTATGCGCAAGACCGAACTGAGAGCTATATTCAGAGCGGCCAAAAAGTTTGACGCTCCCTACATTTTTTAAATATAAAATGCATTAAAAACACATTAAATTAATTAAAATATACATTACTCATATACATATACATTACTACTTGAATGACCCACACCATATACACATGTAAATGATTAAGACGTTTCGTCATCCGTTATTTTACTCTTACCTTCCAATTACCCTTTTTGTCCTACATTCAATATTTTTAACAGGAATACGTTCCATACCTTATATGCCCTTTGAAACTAAATGGTCAAACTGAAGATTATTTTTATAATAATATCTATATATTAATACGTGAAGCCTAAACTTTGTATCCCTTTTTAACGGAATTGCGCGAACGGATGAACGTGAAATTTGGCATAGTTGAAGTTTATATGGAGGAGGGTGCAGAAAGCTATTTATTTTATATAAAATGCATTAGAAGTACATTAAATTAATTAAAATATGTATTACTCACACTAATGCTTCAATTTTACACAACATATACACACATGTAAATAAAAAAGACAATTTGACATCCGTCAATAAAGAACTTCAAAAAAGGTTGCGAAAGAGGTTGCAATGCTCGACTGTATGTATAATTTTACTCTTACGTTCCAATTAATTACCCTTTTTCATTCTACATTCAACAACGATATTAACCCTAATAAAATTCAAACTAAAAAAAAAACAATGTACTATGGCCGAATTTCGACCTCTGGGCATCCACTAGTAATATGTAAATTCATAATATATATGAATAAATACTAAAATAATTAATTAATAAATAATATAATTTTAATAAATTTATGAAACCACTGAAATAATTATTATTGTCTTTGGTTTTATAGAATTTCAAAATGAATTATAGTCGAATTTTGAGCACTAGGCTACCGCTAGTTTATAAACAATAGAGTAAACGAAACATAACAAAAAACTTTATCAATTATTAAATACAAAACGATGTCGTAACTTTAAATTTAATAATAATTTTGGTATTATTTCAATATATAAATTATTTATGACAAGACCAATCGGCGCGTCCGCTACACACATGCCACTTTAAACGTTCAACTGAAATATTAAACGGTACTGTGTAACTCCGCATTCCGCTTCAACATTTTTTGACGGTCGTGCTCGCTGTAATTGATAAAGGCAGAACGCGGCTCCCATCCATGACATGTCGTATTTATGCGAATTTAAAAGCTTCCGACTCGCTCGGTTTAAATCCCAATTAATCTTGCGTTCTTGTGATATCTATCTCCCTCTGTCCACATTATTTACCCATCAAACAATATTAGTATCAATTCTAATAGATTTTTAAAAACTCATTTATTACTCACATCTATTATTACGCTACTTAGAATATTACACACCTACTTAGTATGTAGTAATAATCAGATATCCTTATTTTTAAATAATAACACTAATTAAGCTCCGCGGTTTCACTCGTGATTCATTTTTCCGTTCTCTGCCTCCGAAATTCAGCTCCGTACCTTTGTTATTACGTTATCGCCTAGCATATTGTTCACTTACAGTTTGTTGAGTTATAGCTTCAGTTTTTGCAACATGATGATAGTATATAATTGTCCCAAGTAAAAGTAGAATAAAAAATGTAAGTTATTCCGTTTTTACTGGCAGTTCCTGAAATTAACATATATAAACAAAACAGGTGGTTATTAGAAAGTGTTATGTTGTAAGCGTAAGATAAATTTGGTACAGGCTAATGTATATAAAAAGTAATAACAGAAAGCATGTAAACGTTTCCACTAATTTAATTTTTCCTATATTGATATTCCTTATATGAATATCTGTGAATTTATGTACCTGATTGTGGACTATTTATCTTACGTAAGGCTATCCAACTACCTTATCACATATATAAATATTAATCAAAACAAAAATTATGTTTTTGTATTTTTATTAATATGTAGTCCAGATAAGTTCTTTATTTGTCTGTAAAGATTGTCAAAAGCAATTCATCCACTTCGGAGATTAGCTCTGATAAACAACATACATTTTATTTTTATTTATATGTATAAATGAAAACGTAATGTACGAGTGCCTGATAATATACTGTACACACGCACCAGCAGTTTCAAAGTAATCATCCGCCGACTCTAACTTAGCGCTAAACACCTTAATAATCATGACAACTTGTTTCAACGTGGGTACAATGCTAACTAGTCGCTACCAACTTTAATAGACAATACAATTTCATAGATAATGCCCATGTTAGAAGTATTACCGGAAAATCTACCTTAAAATTAGTGACATAAGGGTTTTAGGTAATTTCTTTACCTGCATGTTTGATTTTGCATACGTGTACACAAACTTAAGCTAACTTGGAGCTGTCAAATTTGTTTAGCGGTGAGGGAGGGCCGCTAAAGTTGCAAAGCAGGGCGCCGGCGGGGTATAACTAAATGCTTACTTGCCTATAACCAAATTGTTACATTTGTGTTGTAAAATTAATCCCAAGATTTATGTGAAACAATCGAGGTTATTGGGAATGGGTAAATCAATAGTTAAAGTGAAATATTTGAGTAGGAAACCTCTCATAAATAGTTAAGTTGCTTAAGGCTCGGGCGAGGAGAAAGGATCGCGTTTCACAACAGGCATTTCACGGGATTCTCTGGTCAAAGTTCAAGAGAAGCCTACAAGGTGATGCCGAGAGCTAATTACGAATTTTTTAATAGAACGTTATTCAATATTCTATTTTTAAATGGAGTATAAGGTTTTCGTTTACAGCTCTGAAAACTTTTTGAAGTATGTACGTTGCTAAATTGTATTTCGTAAAACGTAGGGTATTAAAAATACTTTTGGTTTATGGCGAAACGATACATTACGAAGTTCAATCACATAGTAAAACATGTTATTCCCTCGTAAAGGATTATGTTCGGGCGTTCGTTATAACAATATTTTTTTCATCGAACCCCTCTAACCTATAAAATCATTGATATGTAGGCGCATTTAGGAACACCTGTGTTGTCGTATAACTTTAGAAATCCCTTTTTTTTTTCTTTAGATACAATATTAAGTGAACACAGAAATAAAAACTGAATCACTAGAATATGGTATATATGTATTTATATGAAAGATTCGAAATTAAATTGTAAAAATATATATCAGCTTGTTATTTCTAGTTATATTTTTATGTTACATATGCCTGTGGGTTCGTACACCTTTGTTATTGTATGTTGCTATGATTATTAGTTGTAAAAGCAACAAAAATATAGCGAAATATATAATGTTTACCGATTTTCATGGTGATCTATTGGACGGTATAGAAGTTGATGTACTGTAGCGCCACCTAGTAGCCAGTTAAAATGTATAGTACAAAACATTTTGCATGAACAGGACGCTTGAAATAACTGTGAAAGAAGTATTCTAAATAAACAGAGATTATTTCTTATAAATTATACAAAATATTATAGGGATATTACTATACTTGGATTAACTTACATCCTAAGTAATACTATAAATAAGAATGTGAGGTTTTTTGAAGTGAAACTTCATTAAAATCGTTGTGATTTCAAACCGGAAGCAACGGAAAAAAAGACAAGAGACACAAATACAAAAATTAGTGAGCCAGAGCGAGAGAGCAAATGTCGATGTGTATGTATATTGCACACTGTTTAATACTTGCTTGTATTTGAGCATTTAACGTGTGTCAGTATATGTGAAAAGTACGTGAGCTAATACTACTTTACACTGTATGCGGCTGCGTATTACAGCTTTTGAGTAAGAAGTCAGCGTGGTGTGTTATTATTTAACAGTCTTTGTGAGTATTTTTATACCTTGTTGTGCTAAATAATAAATTCATTTTTAAACAAATAAACTTTGTTATTATTCTACTCTTGTTATATATATTCATCTCATTATTTTGTCGATTTACAGAAGTTTCACTTCTATTGTGTCGCACACACACCTTTTGTTATTTATTCGTCTGTTACGATTTTCACTCCATAACTACGTTACCAATCTTCATGAAATTTTTAATAAGCCTTTCATCTATTAAAAAAATATTTTTCCCGAAATATAGAGCGAAGCCACGAGCAAAAGCAAATAATGATTTATTTGATTTACGCAAGGCTCAATATAGATAGATATTTTCACAATAAAGAAGTTCCCGTGTTACATCATAAAACAAAATCAACAAGGCGATAAGGGCAGTTCACACTGCGTCATATTTCACAAAGTGCCCTAAGTTCGGCAGTTAGCTCGCACGGTTATGGCGCTGTTAACACGTGTTCTCGCTTCATATTGTATGGGTCTCCAACTAAATCATCGGGGTACTGAAAACAATGTATCGTAAAGAAAAAACCTTGATATTTATAGTGAACCAATTTTTTATTCTTTCCAAAAATACGATTCTAAGTTTACTATTTAATTATATCATGTTGAGTTTGTATAAAAATCAATTCAGTTTTAAATACCAGTACATCCGTCTCGCTTACATCTTAAAAACTAATAGATGGAGATACCATCACCGAGAAAAGTTGTCGCATACTAGAGAAAACAAAATGTCTAAGTGTAGAAATAATAATATTCATTATTTCCTGTGTTCTATACAATATTGAATATTATGTATGACGGGAAAAGTCTATGGTATTATGGAGGTCAGTTTAAAGAGGTTTTTACTCTACTTGGACGATACCATCCATATAGCTAAGGTTATAAAGGCGTGCAGTCGTCAGTATGACTGATATCATGGGCGATATCGTTATGGAATGTTATATTAGTTATCCTTAGGTACAGCATATAAAAAAATCACAATTATTATATGGCAATATTGTATAAGCTGTTAATGGACCAGCGTTCCACGTAAGTATTATGGAGGTCAGTTTAAAGAGGTTTTTACTATACTTGGACGATGCCATCCATATAACTAAGGTTATGAAGGCGTGCAGTCGTCAGTATGACTGATATCATGGGCGATATCGTTATGGAATGTTATATTAGTTATCCTTAGGTACAGCATATAAAAAAATCACAATTATTATATGGCAATATTGTATAAGCTGTTAATGGACCAGCGTTTCACGTAAGTATTATGGAGGTCAGTTTAAAGAGGTTTTTACTATACTTGGACGATGCCATCCATATAACTAAGGTTATGAAGGCGTGCAGTCGTCAGTATGACTGATATCATGGGCGATATCGTTATGAAATGTTATATTAGTTATCCTTAGGTACAGCATATAAAAAAATCACAATTATTATATGGCAATATTGTATAAGCTGTTAATGGACCAGCGTTCCACGTAAGTATTATGGAGGTCAGTTTAAAGAGGTTTTTACTCTACTTGGACGATACCATCCATATAGCTAAGGTTATAAAGGCGTGCAGTCGTCAGTATGACTGATATCATGGGCGATATCGTTATGAAATGTTATATTAGTTATCCTTAGGTACAGCATATAAAAAAATCACAATTATTATATGGCAATATTGTATAAGCTGTTAATGGACCAGCGTTCCACGTAAGTATTATGGAGGTCAGTTTAAAGAGGTTTTTACTCTACTTGGACGATGCCATCTATATAACTAAGGTTATAAAGGCGTGCAGTCGTCAGTATGACTGTTATCATGGGCGATATCGTTATGGAATGCTATATTAGTTATCCTTAGGTACAGTATATAAAAAAATCACAATTATTATATGGCAATTTGGTATAAGCTGTTAATGGACCAGCGTTCCATGTAAGTATTATGGAGGTTAGTTTAAAGAGGTTTTTACTCTACTTGGACGATGCCATCTATATAACTAAGGTTATAAAGGCGTGCAGTCGTCAGTATGACTGTTATCATGGGCGATATCGTTATGGAATGCTATATTAGTTATCCTTAGGTACAGTATATAAAAAAATCACAATTATTATATGGCAATTTGGTATAAGCTGTTAATGGACCAGCGTTCCATGTAAGTATTATGGAGGTTAGTTTAAAGAGGTTTTTACTCTACTTGGACGATGCCATCTATATAACTAAGGTTATAAAGGCGTGCAGTCGTCAGTATGACTGTTATCATGGGCGATATCGTTATGGAATGCTATATTAGTTATCCTTAGGTACAGTATATAAAAAAATCACAATTATTATATGGCAATTTGGTATAAGCTGTTAATGGACCAGCGTTCCATGTAAGTATTATGGAGGTTAGTTTAAAGAGGTTTTTACTCTACTTGGACGATGCCATCTATATAACTAAGGTTATAAAGGCGTGCAGTCGTCAGTATGACTGTTATCATGGGCGATATCGTTATGGAATGCTATATTAGTTATCCTTAGGTACAGTATATAAAAAAATCACAATTATTATATGGCAATTTGGTATAAGCTGTTAATGGACCAGCGTTCCATGTAAGTATTATGGAGGTTAGTTTAAAGAGGTTTTTACTCTACTTGGACGATGCCATCTATATAACTAAGGTTATAAAGGCGTGCAGTCGTCAGTATGACTGTTATCATGGGCGATATCGTTATGGAATGCTATATTAGTTATCCTTAGGTACAGTATATAAAAAAATCACAATTATTATATGGCAATTTGGTATAAGCTGTTAATGGACCAGCGTTCCATGTAAGTATTATGGAGGTTAGTTTAAAGAGGTTTTTACTCTACTTGGACGATGCCATCTATATAACTAAGGTTATAAAGGCGTGCAGTCGTCAGTATGACTGTTATCATGGGCGATATCGTTATGGAATGCTATATTAGTTATCCTTAGGTACAGTATATAAAAATTTCACAATTATTATATGGCAATTTGGTATAAGCTGTTAATGGACCAGCGTTCCATGTAAGTATTATGGAGGTTAGATTAAAGAGGTTTTTACTCTACTTGGACGATGCCATCTATATAACTAAGGTTATGAAGGCGTGCAGTCGTCAGTATGACTGTTATCATGGGCGATATCGTTATGGAATGCTATATTAGTTATCCTTAGGTACAAAATATAAAAAAAATCATATATATGAATTCATCTTGATACAAGGTCTTAAAAACCTATGAATACTCAGTTTGTTATGACTGGCCCAAGACTAGTAGTATAGACAATCGCTTCGTCTTCTGTCATCGCGTTGCGTTTGTGGGTTCAAATCCCACCCATCGTAAAGATGAGTATTCTCAACCGAGGAGTACTTTGTGTCCATTAATTGTATGTTTGTAAAGTCTTATTTTGGTTACAACTGGTGTTTTTTAAAGAGAAAAAATACATACAAAGCTTTTACAAGTAGCATATCACATCTACAGAATTACACACACTCTTTATAATATAGCATATTATTTTTATATTCAATTTTCGTTATATTACGTTTCACAAAGAACCAGGTACAAAGTAAATAAGTTCTTGACAAAATTTTCATAAGAGAGCGGGTAAAGCGTCGCCCGGGGCGACAGCGGACCTCCACTTGAGATCACTTTGTAGCATTAAACGGGCCTTTATCGAAACCAGGAATACGATGGCTCGTACTGGACATGAGCTATGTAGCTTATAGACTGAGAACGTAACTTGATAGTTTTAATCAATTCACTACAAAAAAATATTACTTTTTTTTTTATGTCATCGGTGGCAAACGAACAGGTAGGTCACCTGCTGTTAAGTGATCACCACCGTCCAGGGACACTAACAACACCAGAGGAGTCGCAAGTGCGTTGCCACCCTTTTGGGGGAAGGGATTAGGGG
>MU160425.1:71731-83093 GCA_015888305.1 Antheraea pernyi | reverse complement strand
AAACCTGAACCTGAGAGATGTTCTTGCACAATCGTATGTATGTATGTGGATTTCTCGCAAATTAAAATCGCCAATAATCGTGGTCTGACTTAGTGTTTATGCTCATATATATTTCTTCGGGAAGAGGCTTATAGCACTATAGTGTAGTTTCTTAAAAAAAGTTGAGAGGAACGGTCTCATTTTTTTCAAAATATTTGGATAACATAATCAAGTAACATAGGTATATCACAATACATGATAAGCATTGTACATAATCGGTTTAATAGACTCTTGTACTGTAATTAATAGCTTCAACCGTGTAATATCGCTGTGACGAGGCACAGACCGCCTCACCGAGGAGGTAGATAGGGAGACGACAGGGTGAAGATAATTGAGACGTAACCTATTCAACTCTAGGATTGTGTGTTTGTAATTGAACTCGGGCTTTGTTTGAATGTACGTATTAATTAAAACGCCCTCTAAGTTTGTAACTCATATGATAATCACATCGGAAGTTAAGATTACTTGAGATCTCACGGCTGTTTTCACTTTAACGCTCGTGTGAATGTTTTAACGAAAATACTTGAATCATTACGAAATATTTGTGCTAGAATTTTTTGTAGTGGTATACAAAAGAGATTGCTGATACTGCTACAAATGTATTTAGTTCGTCAAATCGTTGTATCAACATTCTTTCCATTGACAGTTCTATTATTAATGCATCTCTGCACTTCTTTAATATTTTATAATTTTAGCGGTGGACCAGAAAGTCATTAGATGTGAAATTACGATATAAGATGGTGAACGTGCTAAATGTAGTGAGACTGCCCGCCATGCTCCTGGAATACACCTGCAGGTAACTGGCGATAAATTTTTCAACTTGAGGATAGCAGCCTAGCTTGAGCTAGCCAGTTAGGGTTAGGGTATAGAAGTAGGGTTAGGGTGTAGGTTATGAGTAGGGATGAAGGGGGAAAGTTTAGTTTAAGATAGGCGGAAGGTATCTTTAGGGACTCTATAATGGATGAGGAGATAGATAACCTTGGTAAAAATTAATAGTCTGCGGCAGTGGAGGGGGCAACCTTTCCACTACCGGTCGAACCAGCGAGGGAAAAAGGTGGGGAACCTAAACTTCCATAGAACTGGATCGGCGGACTGGGAGGCAGTCACAGAGCCGGGCCTTGGCCTGTGGGGGCCGGCGGCGTAGTCATTGGTGCAGCTACTAGGGATATTACAAAGCTCGGTCTCGCAACCCCGTGATACCCCATAGTGTGGCGTACGGCTTATCGTGGAGGATTTTAGTCGGTAGGAGTCGCTTGCGAGCACTGCTCCGCTGCTTTTAGCAGGGGGTAGTCGATAATATTAAAGCTCCTCCGAGCTTCTGATTGTCCCATGAAGGATTATACCCCACATTATAGTCTAAAAAAAAAGAGGTTGAGCTAGTCAAGCCGACTCAGAAACAGCTCTACAGCCATGTTATAGTTTCTTCACGGGGTTCCTCTTTCGCCATAATCTCCTGCTCATTAGCTTGGATTCAAACCTACGTTAATTGACGCGGTTTCTTAACACGCTAACTAGTGAGCTATAATTGCTTCACATCTTATCATTGTTAATCTTACACTATTTTAAAATTTCCTCCAATGTCCTGCCATAACATCGGAATACACTGAAAACTTATAAATTATGGAAAATAATGTTAGATTGTGTCAAGAGCTTACTGTCTTTTTTTAAAGCCATTTCGCAGAAGTCGTACAATATTATATATACTCTACTGTTTACAGTGTTATGTGTCGTACAGTAAAGGTCAGCAAACAGGCTGATTGCCCATTTTATGGTAAATGGTTACCATCGCCTATGGACAACTGCAACGACTTTGGTATCACCGTGAATACCGTACTGGTTAACGCATCCCACAAGGCTAGCGTATGAATAATGAAGGTTTTGAAGAACCTTGCGGCTGTCGGCGAGTACTGAAAGATTAGCAATCCATCGTCGGTCGTCGCTTTTATGCTGACTTGTAAACTTCTTGTCTGTTGGCTTCCTAACGGTAGAATATTAAATGCAATAAACTAAAAAGGGTCACTGTGACTGGCTTAACTTTACATATATGGTGGTCGCGACCGAGTCACACTTGATCACTGGACATATACTGCCTGGTGACTGAATGTGCAACTCCTTAGCGTGTCATTACATCGGATGTGACACTCAGTATGTGGTAGTTTCGATTTTGGTGTCTTAGTACCCAGCAAATGTTTAATGGCATGTATTTGTTGACACTCAGTTACTCAGTAATGTGATCCGCTCAGGTAGGTGTTTGAAAATGTTCGCTGATGACGTGCTCAAGCATCAGTACTTCAGCTGAACATTTATCTAATCATATGCGGAACGGTTTTAGATATTAAATACGTATACCGACTCATTTTGAAATTGCTGATATACAATCTCCACATTCTACTAAATTATTCAGAAAAAATATAAAAAACCTCGTTTCACAAAGCGATGTAGAGCTGAAAAACTGAATTCCTTTTAGAGAATTAAACGAAAAAAAGTCGGGAAAGTAAAACCCACAGCCGGCTGTCTGTCCCACTCGGGAATTTTAACACAACCCGCTGAATACGTCGGTCTGTCGTTTCCAAAGCACGGTAGATATTCACGATCGACCGCTATTTTCGGCTAAATGAATTTCAATTTCTTTTTTTTAATGATTTCATGTCTACTACAATATACTCGTAATATACAATCAAACAAGACAACTTGGCTCGATTTTTATATTATACAAACCTTTTTTCGTACCTTTTTTGTATTGAAACGTAAGCGAAATATTTTATCACTGTAAAAATATGACTAAATGCATTTGTTGTGTAAAAAATATTATATATCAAGTTCTTACTTAATTTTTGAGTGTTTTTGCTAGCGGCTACATTTATGGTCATTTAGTCAACATTGCTCGCTCGGCATTTTAACGCAAATATAAACCCCGAGAAGTTGAACTAAGGACCTATACGTGTTTTTAATTAAATGAAGCTATCAATTTTAAAATCGATTCAGTATCATACAAACCTTCTTATAAAAATGTGTGAGCAATGTTATCTTGCTATTTTTACATTTTGTACCCGCAAAAACATGCACTTCCGACGAATTCTCACAAGTTATTGAGTAAACTTAGAAACGCGATATACAGCGATAGCACATATATTATGTATTTTCCATTAAAGTAATTGGTGATATCGTAAATATTACATGTTTTTGCACATCAACGGATTTGCTTGTAAATTGCTTTTTAGGCAACGATACAGTGGTAACAGGCAACGTTGGTACATTTAACAGTACTGTAGTATCAGTACATTTGTTAATTATTTCGACGTTGGAATAAACTGGTTAAATCATAACTAATTTTCTCTAAATACTCTTCGTGTTAAAACATCTAGGCATACAAATTTTAATTTCGAACTTTGGACGGTGTAAAAGTTGATACGTTGATGTCATAGAGCTATAAATTAAAACGACATGGATGAACCAAAGAACGGCAATGAAGGAGTCATGAGATTATAAACAATGTCTGAATGTGGTTCTTACGCTAAATTAATGAATGCAATAAGTATTATATGTCGAATCGTCTTTACCAAAAAAATCTCAGTACGTACTTTTCCATAAACCCGTTTTTTGTAAGGTGGGACAGCGTGTATTTTTAACATCATCCTGGATTGAGTGATAATGCAAGAAAAGGAAAAATTATAAGAAGGATAATCTATTTCAGATATACCTAATCAGATGCCAAGAATACATTTGAATTTGTCGAGAAATTCGTTTAGATTTTAAACAAGAATAAAAACTTTAAAAAAGTATCTACTTGGTTTTTAAAATCGTGGTGCATTTTTTAGATTAATATTATTAATTTTTATTAAATTTTCTTTCGTGAAATATGTAATAGTTTTTTTTTATGAGCAAAATAATACTAATGTAAACAATCAACTAATTTAATACTATAATCCGAATATATAGGGTATGTTCAATTAAAATGCTGTAGATTCGTATTCGTTTAAAAGCGAGAACATCATGCCTGCTGTCAAATCAGGGCATTTCGTTTCTATTCGTTACTAACTAAGGGAAAAGATATTTAATTAAATGCTATTTGATTTATGTTTCAAATTGTATAACACAATGAAGCATTGTTATGGTAATTATTATAGTTTTAAAATTTTCCAATTGTCTTAACTTTACTAACTTTTGCTGACATTAAAATAATGTCAATTAATTAAAAACCTAACAAAAACTTTTTCACAAAAGCGCACGGAGATATTCTTATTAACTTCACGTACCAGCTAAGGTAATTAAAAAGTGGTACATTTCTTTGAAACTTTAATTATGTTCGAGTTCATTAAAGTGGAGACTGTAATAAGTTTTCACAGAGGACCTTGTCTCAGTAACTAGTAGTTGAATAGCTAGTTAACTTCTCAAATTATAAAATAATAGGTATTGTTCGTGGATAATAAAAAAGCAAAGTTTTTTGATTGGTTGTTTTTCAATTCTAATTAAAATTATTTTTTTGACAAGAAAACATCGGTGACTAACGAGATACCTAAAATACGTCATTAGTCTGCGCAATCCTTTCGCTCTGGATATGGCTGGCTCTTTCAGAATCATGACAAACAATGATATTATAAGTAAACAGCTGTAGATACCATATAAACGCTTCGACAGCGCCTTCTTAAAATTTGGCTAGGTAGCTTATTTATGACGGCAGCGTCGTCACCCATATCTAAGAAACGTATAACTATTTCTTTTTCACCACCGATGTTGAGAATATGCCGCCTTACTTCCACATTTTATCGAAACAGTGTGGCGTTACAATATTACTTTACGTATGTGTGCGTTATCGTGCCATTTGTTTTGTCAGAATATCATGTAGGAAACGTATCCACAGCTTTATAGTTATAACGTCATTGATGACAAAAAAAAGAAAGAGTCAGTATGAAGGAGGTTTATCACCTGCTGTGTTGTGATCACCATACAATCGGTAACGATTATTGCCTATGAGAGGTAAATAGAACGAAAAGAATGAAATACATAGATATACGAAAAATAACATTAAATAAAAGTAAATTTTTCAATTCAATAATGTTTATCGAAGTGATTATTAAAGCAAATTTTTAAGTCCACTGATGTATAACGTTACCCCGAGTTTAATTTATTCCAGAGGAAATATACAAAAAATATTGTATTTCAATATTAATTACCCACTTTTCCTCTCGAATTAATTTACTTTGAAAGTTAAGCAAAAGTTAGAAGAAAGAGGAGCTTCCCTTTGATCTTAGCTTTTAACCTCTTGTTTGGATTAAATAATTAGTATTAATTCAGCTTTAGTGAAAATTGAGGCTTTTATGCAATGTTAATTAAAATATTTCTATCATTAAGGTCACGTAGTAAAGTTAGTATTTTCACTTGAACAAACAGCTTAATGTGTTGTAAAATTCATTTTATTCTTAATACCATCCCACTAAAGTAAAGTGGGATAATGGGATTTAATAAAAGAACAACATAATCTAAATACAAGAAACAATGACTAACGGGCCCCTAACCTGACTAACAGTTTAGGACTTTAGGACTTTATAATAAAGTCCCAAACATATTACCAATTTGCCAGATATTAAGTTCAAGCACCATGTCAAGCGGGCTTAAATGCATAAAGATTATTATAGGATGTATCAATATGTGATCGATGGTGACGTCTGGAAACGACGCCTCTCTCTGCGAGTCCGCCAAAAACGAATGTAGCTGTACATATCTATAAAAATCTATGTTATGTACAATGAACTAATAAACCAAATCGAGTTTCTTGCCTGTTCTTTCCTGTCGGTTGTTTCCGAACCAGTGGTAATTATGACGTTCATAAATGCCTTCTCGGGGCCTCAATTAAATAAACTATTTTTGATTTTGATTCTCTTTCTCTCTCCTTTATCAACTATTATCAAATCTTTTACACAATCCATACGTATCTTCTAAGGTCTTCCTCTACTCCTGTAACCATCCACTTTTTACATAACACTCTAATGGTTATATTGCTTACATTTCTCACTCGTTTCAGTCCTATAATATTCTAAACTATTCCTCGTCAACTTCTAATAGAGATTCTAACTATACCTCTCTTTTCTCCACATATTACATTTTACTATTCTTGTTCTAGAAAAAGACGATCTTTATTCCTCATTTATCATCTAAAGTAATTGTTATTCAATACTAATTTAAGATACAATAATAAATATTAAATATAGAAGCTCAGTCTGCATAACATTAGTGAGTTCAGTTAGATAAATACCTGCTAAATTATGGAAGTGGAGATCTGAAACTTTTTAAAACCTCTATCATAGAGTTAACTCTATTCAACAGCCATAATCTTATTTGACCATATTCTTTTTAAGAAAAGTTTCGAACGAAACGGATGTTGAGCCGTTCGAACACCTAGCCGCTACTTGTAATCCATTAAATCGTGGCTTTGTTGTATGAAACACAATGTGCTCATTGCAGTGTGAGGTCACGCAGCGGTAGCGCCACCTGCGGGTAATGTACCGTGTCTTAATACGAAACCTTCTGGGATTATCTTCGGGATATTATTTATTTTATTAAAGCTTTCAAATTTTATAAAGCATTTTATTTTTTATATTGTACTGTTTTTATATCTTAGTAGGCAAACGAACTGGTGGGTCACGTGATTGTAAGTGATCACCGCTCTCCATAGGCACTAGTAACACCAGAGGAGTCACGAGTGCGTTGTCAGCCTAAGTTTGGGGGAGGGAAGAGTTGGGAAGGGGAGGTTTGCCTCCGGCGCTCTCACTGACAGAACGAAACGCAACGATGCAAGCACTGTTACTTCAGGTCACGTTGGTTTTCTGTGAGAGGATGGTACTACCCCGGGCAAGCCTCGGCGTGGCTCTGCTACCTATTAACTTGGGGAATAGGTGCTACTAGCAATTAAAACGAAGCGATGATGTCTTAGTTTATAGCGTATCGGACACTATGCCCATGAACGTAAGTTGGTATCCTTGCAACCGAGGCGGAGATTTCCATACCAAGCAACCATTCCAAACCATAGCATGGTGGAAGGGATTTTTCTAAGTCTGCCTGGCTAACTAGAATCCTCAAGAAGAAAATCTGTCACCAAGCACCGGTTGATGTGTTCCGGCAGTTATACTTGTTAGAAAGTTCTCTCAAGGTTTAGTGTGTTTACCATCTTAGCCCATATCCGTCATTTAACATGAGTTTGTGATCAAACGCAAAAACCTACGGTATATAAAATATGCTAATTCTAAGCCCTAATACCACGTACAGTCCGCCAATGTATACAAAGCAGAAATACCCTGCCTTTGTCGAATCAGTATAACAAACGCCAGTTTATTGAATGAATGTAATGCTCCCTGAAGAGAATTGCTCAGTGAAAATGACTATTCACTATTCAGATACTGTTAATTTTTACAGGAGACGGACTTTGAATGAAATAATTGTAGAAAACTTGTAATGGAATTGTTTAATGTATTTACGTATTTACAATTATACGGGCGACAATAGAATGATGGAATATAATAAAATGTGAAGAAAAAATCGTCTTTTGTTTTACGTTTGAGTTATAAACGTAATGTTGCAGCATTCATACCTCCTTTATGTGAAAGGAGTATTGTTAACAGAGACTAAATATAACACTTCGATGCTTTTTTTAAATTGTAGCACGGCAAAATAATTGCACTGTGCCTGATGGTAAGCACAGTACAGTCCAAAAACAATGACGACCACCGAGTGACACACTATCCATCGCTGGTCGCCGCTGTCATGCTGGCCTGCAAAAAGCTGGATATGCACAGGCTGATCCCGAAACGCGACCCGCAGAAGCGAATCACTGTGACAGGCTTTTTCGCCGTATACATGGTGGTTGCGCTAACTAAATTAACGCTAAGCAAAGACAACGAAAGAGTATAGATAGTTAATCAATAATGTAAACTGCTGGTGAAAATACGGCTAATGGAAGAACACCACTCAGTGAAGACAAAAGTACAATGAGGAGAATCGCTCAGCGAAAAGAGTTTCTCCGTTAAATAGGTCTACAAAATTAATTAAGGCACGTAATTTAGGACGCCTGAGCACGCCTTACTGGCTGAGCTACGTCACGTGCATACGAAGCTTACGGAGCACGCCTTTCAGTTTGAGCAGTTTCTAGGAAAGTTAATTAGGATCATGTACGAACGAAGATCCGGTATATTAACTTTACGCTTTGTGTTAAATATAGTACCTAATAAATTGTACTGTGTAGATTTATAAAAAAAATTATTATTATTGTTGTCTGTGAAATACCACACTTAAATCTTTATCCCAATCTTGTTTTGTATGTAGTGCCCAAATATAAATGTGGTCACAGGCTTTGCAAGTTTCGCTCATGCTAAGGTTTATATTACACATAAACTTTAGCATAAGCGAAATATAATATATATAATGTTTTGCAATAAAAATTTAGAAAACGACGTACATAGTTAAAATCTAAAGCAGTATCAGACTATTTATGACAAAGTAAAATGTTCAAGCAATACGTTTGTGCAAGGCGTTATGCAAAACGATCACTCTTTGATGCGGTTTCGATGTAAATACTCAATAGAACTGTTGAAAACGAAATAAATAGAAATAGCTCGTCCATATTTTCTACACATGGTTGAAAAATCAAACGCACAAAAGTGAAAATATGGGCTAAACATTCACCATATAAAAAGTGAGTGAATGAGGGAGACAGAAGTAAGCAGTGAGAACTTCAAAATTACAAAATTAATAGATAATAGATGACTCAGTTTCCATTTTAGTCCATTACATGATCGTACTGTGAAGGGAAAAGTTGGTTTCATTTTCTTCATCACTATACTCGTGGAAATCCGGGGCGATCAGCTGCAGCAGTGATACAAAATACGAGCGTGGTATCCTAATTAAACATTGTATATACACAATTATGAATAATATCTGATTTAGTTTAACGATTACTTACGGTTTGCTCGGCTTCCTATTTTTTGAACGTTTTTAACTTGCACATTTTAAAGAGTGTTGATTTGTTTTTTTTTCGAACGGAATTCTTTTATGCTGCCTGTGATAGGAGTTGACTGGTTGAAATCGTCACATAAAGAACAATTGTTATGTCCTCTCTATACGACTTTCTTTGTCTCTATCTTTTGTATACGAGTTTGTGCATGTACCGAAATTCGAACAGACGAGAACCGTATGCTGCTGGTTGTAAAACCTCAGTACCGAACACGTGGAAATTTCATGAAAAGTCGTTTGTTTTTAATGTGAAACATCTATAGGGGCGAGTAAACCTGATTGTTGGCATGGCGCGACGTGGCGACGTAAAACACGAACTTTGCACTATTAACGAAATACTCAAAAATATGCAACCCTATCTATATAAGCATAAGATTTAAATTGTTTTGTCGACCACTCGTTATACTAGTGTTACGCGGCACGCGCCGATGACCTACCGCCCTTTGAAAAATGCCACCAAACACACCGCGCCTAGTTGAATTTTTGTATTTAATAAAAATGAATATTTATGTAATAAAATAAATAAACAGTCATTATGTTATGAAACAAATTTGTAATGCTTTATCTTTTCATGATGCCATAGCTGATTCATGTCGTAAGCTGTTCTTTTAGCCATATAACTTATACAAAACAATTTCGATGTTTCACATCTGCCAGGCGTCCCGTGACGGCTCAATTAATATGTAGTATATATAATTTGTCACTGTGTAGAAACAGTAATTATAATAAGTATAATTCCCCCTTTTAGTGAAATGCTGTCGCAGGCTTGGTTTCGGCATGTAATTAATTTTTAGAATTTGTCACTAAATTTGTATTCGCATGAGAAACTGTAGCGACTTCTATTGAACAATATACAAAAGACGTTATACGGCCTCTTTATAACTAAAAATTTTCAGCAATTGTTTTGTGAAAAACTAGCAAATATATATTCATTCTCAAAAACCTTTTGCTGTATAGTATTATTCGATTTTGCTTATGCCTTCATGTCCTTTATGTATCCCTAATAATATGTTTGCAAAATTTTGTGATGATTACTATGATTCAAGCAGTTAGCGCAGTTTTTGTGTATAATAAATTTATATTAAAAATTGATAAAGTGCGATGAATTCTAATGATGTCACAAGAAGGTGTTTTCGTGCGTTTTCATTTGTATCGCTAGTTAAACCTTATGAGATACGTGAAAATAGTATGCAATTGAACACCTTAAAAATGTCTGCAGAACAGTCTAGGATAGTACATGCCTATCTACTATGGGAACGATGGTGACGTCTGGAAATAACGCACTTCTCTGTGCATTCGATAAAAAATCCGCCAAAATGTAACTGTCTATGTATAACTATGCGTATTCCTAAAAATAGGTTGTATTATGTTATGTATTCGTATAATGAGAAACTAAATCAGATCGAGTTTCTTGCCGGTTCTTCACGGTGAGTGGATGGTATGTTCGAACTGGCTGTAGCTTGGCGTTCATAAGCGCTTCTTCAGCGCTTTTGAACAAAACAATTTTTAAATTTTTATTTTGACTAATGTTGTCAAAAGTGATTGATTATTTGCGACGTTATTTTTATCATTATAATATCAATAATTTCAAAATCCAATTCAAAATAAGGTGTTACGCGAAAATAAATGTTTATGCCAGGACAATTAAGTAGATTTTATAATTTTAATCACTATATATAAAAAGCAAAGCACCAAAACATAAATGTAGATCGTTTGGAAACACATAATACTATATTCTACAAGTATGGTACCAGGGCAGGTCGCTAGTGTATTATATTAGTGTGGGGTATATTATCTATGGATTGCGCAATAAGACCAAATGAATAAAAAAAAACGAGTTCCGATCGAACCGTCGACTCGAGCAGTTGTCCGTTTTGCTGCGCGCGCTAAGTTCGATTTTAATACTCGTGATTTAGTGACGTCAGCTATTGTGTTGTTTCGATCCGCCACACCTGCGCTTCACAGGTGCGCTGCACCTGCGTTCTTTTTCTTGGAACTGAGTGAGACCTTTCCTTGTATTTATTTATTGCTTTATCTATTTCTTGGTATATTTATCTATTTACTCTTTTGTTTATCTATTTATTTACATATTTCTTTAATTCTTCAGTGATTTATTTTTAAATTTATTTGCTTTTTATTGTTTGTTTATTTAAGTAGTCTTATGTTATTTTTCCCCTGTCTCGCTCAGGTACGTATTTGCGTTGTTTTCCTATTTTGTTTAGTTTTAAACAACTCCCTTTGATCCGGACTCGGGATAGTCCCCTAAATTCATTAAGGCGTGCCCCCTGCCCCTCTGGCAGGAAGGTTTCACATGTCTTCC